>JABXJD010000255.1:625000-825000 GCA_013375575.1 Percina caprodes
CTATTATTTACTATATTATCATGAAATGTTTTCTGTTGCACTCTTGAGAGGACTAGTCATCATGAAAAGTATGTTACCTCTTATTGTCCATTATGTTATGGTTTAAGAGTCATACTCTTGAATGTTGGCTGAACATCCCCATTTGTTACTCTGATGAATGTATGAAACAACACATTTATTTAAAATTGTTCTATTAGGTTATAGTGCTTATATGTATTTACGGTATAGTAGTAGTTCTTTTAGTTTGGTTGGTCATGATTTTTTTACTGGGCTAAATATATCATGCCCTTTTTTTAAAGGCGGGTACAAACATTACAATTGAATGACCCACTTATAGTTGTTGTTAGGCCGTCACCACCAGTTATCTGACCTAGTTGGACTAAGTCCATTCAACTCTGATCAGCTGATGATGATCATTTGGAAACATACAGTGTGTGGTGTTATTCTTATACGGTTGCTGGCCGTCATTCTCATCAAGAATAATTTTTACAACTTGAATCATAACCACAAAACATGTGAGCAGGAGAAATCGTAACACCAGAGAAAAAAGTGGTAAAATTGCCCATCATATTCATCAGCTTTCATTGCACCTGAAGTTCTCTAAAAAAATAAATAAATAAATAAATAAAAATAAAAAGTTACAGCATAAATCAGAAAGTCAAATATTTTTTGGACGTCCCTTTCTGTTTCGTTGCATGATCCTGACTTCTTGTTTGTACAGGATTTTGGCGGTTGCTTAGTGAAGCAAATCATGTCATCCATGTGTATTGTCATTTTTCTGTGAATGTCGGCTGAAATAGTTGGTGTCTAATCTTTGTAGTTTCAATCTTAAGGTCCATTCCCAGTTTAAGGTTTTTGTCTCTCTTTTCCAACCAGGCGGTTTCCTGTGGAGGATATACCAGAGGATGAGCAAGAGTGTGCCATCTGGCTGCACAAGCTCTACCAAGAGAAGGTAAACTGAGGAAAGCTGACATTAAAGTCACCGATCACTTTTTGGGGTCTGTAGACTGTTAAAGACTAAAATGCACAAAGTATTAACAATGTTTTGAATAGCAAATCATCGTTGTCATGCTAACCTAATTAATTGAAATATCACAGAAAATTTGGACCTGAACAAATAAACCTTTTAGAGGGGCTATATTTTATTTCCCATTGATCATTTTAATTTACGTTTGCACCTTGCCTTACCAATACCGGTCTTGTAGAGAAAGGAGTATTTCCTTTCTGACAGCCAAGATGGATCAAAGCCTGTCCTGCTGTGCCTGTTGGGGGCAGCTGTGTCAGCATGCAAGCTGCTAGCACGACTGTTAATAAAAACTAAACGTAGGAAAGACTTTCCCACTGAGTTGCAAGGATACGAGTGCACATAAATTGGACCCGGGGTCCCGTTGGGGGGACAGGCCAGCAATGGTAGGGTGGGGAGGTTGCTATTCTCTCAGACGAAATGAGGCAATGGCAAACCTGATCAATTGAATACAGTGCAAACCCTTTCTTCTTCCTGTCCTGTGCAGGATGCCTTACAGGAATTCTACAAAAAGGAAGGCAAGTTCCCCGGACCCACAATAATTCCACCTCGCAGGCCATGGACGCTACTGAACTTCCTGTTTTGGGCCACCCTGCTGCTTTCGCCCCTCATTAACTTTGCTTGTGGAGTGGTCGTCAGTGGCTCTCCCCTCCTCATCATTGGCTTTATCATCTTCCTCATCATAGGTAGGTAAACTCTGCAATAGTGGCCTTTTTTAAGGATGAAAAATGAGACTGATTCTTAGGCCAATAGCCAACAGGCAGTGGTTCTTTGACTGTACGTGGGGGACGTGTGGTTTAATGTTCAAATCGCTCATTTACCTCACTCTTTCTTTTCTCATTTGTTCTCTTCACAGCCTCGATAGCTATCCGCCGCCTCATCGGGGTCACCGAGGTGAAGAAAACGGGCTCCAGTTACGGCAACCCAGAGGCCAAGAAACAAAACTAAAGTGTGTCACTCCCTCCCCCCCCAGCCCCTCACCCCCCTCTGTGTACGGCCGTTTCTGTGCGGTCCTGCAGTTTCTTGCCCTTACCCAACTCCATTCTCCTCCTACTGTTAAGTCAGTTGGCAGGCCAGGGATGAGACGCAGCTGCAGAAAACATAATAGAGACCGGATTTAGAAATACTAATGGCACTAGAGTGAGTGAAAGTAAGGTCTGGGGTTTAAGCTCTCTGATGTAACACAGAACATAAGGAGGGGGAGATGCAGTACGGTATTCCCCTGCATCTTTCTTAATCCAGCTAGCGACCCACTGTCTACATCCAAGTCCAATTAAATCCCGGTAACATCCGAGGTTAAGCTTCTAACCTGTCTGAGGTCACATGGAGTCAGCTCATTTCCTGCTCTGGTTTACCTACCTTCACTTCCTGTCATTCTTCAGCCATTCAGGGGGGGTTGGTGTGCTCATTCTTTTTGACACAGAACACAAGCCGATCCGTATCTGATCTGTTTAATCTTAACTATCCAGGGTCGGTGTGTTTCTGCAACAGCAGTCTGTAACATGCAAGACATCTCCCTTCCTTTTTTTTTCACGCTCACAAGTGGGACTTGTAATGGGAGCCGGTGCTTTGTGGCCCAGCCTGGTTTCCTTAATGTAAAGGGTTGCCCAAAACAATAAACATTTAGGCTGGTGGATAGTTTGGGTTTTTATGTGCCATGGGTCTGACACTTCTACTGCCACGTTGTTGTCAATGGTGCTCAAATCATTGTAAAAGTACATTTAAAAAAAAAAAAAAAAAAAAAATCTTAACAGCAGTGCTCCATCCAGAATAAATGTCTCTGTTGCTCAGGATAATTTATGACAATTACCACTAAATGTCAATTGTAAAAACAATAGTGAGAACTTACCACATTGGATTATCCAAGTAGTAGGCACATTTTTCTTTGCAAAGAGACATTGCACTTAAATTTCTCAAATATTTCAAATAATTTGAGCACCACCAATGACATTCAGTTCAGTCTAACCTATTGTAATAGGTTAGGAGCAGAGATCTCAAAATATAAATCCCACATCATACCCACGGCTAGATATTGTCTCGTTATCTTTGTGAACTGACCCCTTAACAACATGGCTTGGAGAGGCTGGTGTCTGATTAAACTACAGAAAAGGCTTTCTGAATGGGGGGGGAATTGCCCTTATCAAGAACACTTACCACCTGTTACAGGTCTCATTTGTAGCCCATAGCACCCCAACACCCACAGATTAAGCCATTTTCCCAGTTTATATTCCTTTTTTCACTTGTTTTCCACAAATAAGAATTTGCATAAATATTGTTCATTTATAAAACATGGTTGGAGGCTTTCTGACCCTCTAAATGTGATGGTAATTCAACCAGCAATCTTAGTCCAAACACTGAAGCTGTTCAAGCTACTCCATCTCCCCTCCCCCTCCCCTGCCAGTGTTGACAGTTACAATGCACCAACTGTCTTCATGTAGCCTCTCAGCTGTTAGCATATTATTTTTTCTGTCCACATGTAGACTGTAGTAGTGATTTTTCAACCTTTGCCTTAAATCAAGCTTGCTCAGGCAAGGGATTGCTTATTTGCCACCCCTTTAAAACGGCACCCCCTCCTATCCCGCTTATACCTCCTGTCATGTTTTTCAATATTCATGCTTTTCCTCCCATTACAGTGCATAAAGGGGCAGCGTGCTTTGCTTTGGTTCGATTACCAAAGCGATTGATTCATTGAAAACCATTTTTAGTCTTTAAAGTGGAAAGCTAGCAAATTGTTGCTTTGTTAAAAGCATCCTTGTACCTGTACATAGTCGTTAGTTAAAGAAAGCTGCTTCCACATCGTGTGCAGGCAGCTTCTTTTCTTTGGATGTCCTAGCCATTGTAGGTGCACAGCTCCAACTCTGAGATGACCGATTTTTTTTAAAACGGTGAATTGTATGGTTTGTTTTTAACTGCAAGAAATTAAACTTTGGCTGCTGCAGTACTTGAGTGTATCTCTTCCAGTTTCTAAAGCCACGTTTCCTGGTCCAAAATGCAAACAATGGTAGCAAGACATGGAGGGTATTTTCTGTGTCCTGCACCCCTCCCCCACACCCAACCCTCCTTCCGTGCCACATGTAGCGTTAATCATATATTTTGTTGGTTTTAATTTTTCACTCTGCAGCAATATGCTATATGTATGTACTTCATCTCTCTGTAGTTATCTCAACCCAGACAGATGTCATGCAAGCCTTAATAGACAGTGCTGCTTAACTTTTGTGTGAAAATGTAGAAGCTAACTGAGTCTCTGTGGTAGTGAAGGATTGAAAATTGACTTAAAAACTTACTCGGGTATAGCAAGCAAGTTGCTGGGATTAGTTGCCAAATAGCTTTTTCTAAAGTTTAAACATTGACAACTAAAGAGAAATGAGAATTGATGAAGTCTGCTGTCAGACTTCTGTTTGTAATCAATTCACATTTTTCCTAGACGATACTTTGAGTTGTTCTAATATTATCTTGCCTGTTATCTTAAACCTTGAGATCTGATCAGTTACCAATGCAGTCCAACTCTTCCTGTTAACATCATATTCCAAAGCAAAAAGGATGCTGAGACGTTTAGACAAGTATTTGGAAAACCTTTCTATATTGGATGTTTTTTATTCAGTAAAGAAATATAACCATAACTTGTGGTTGTGTTTTCTGAGGTCTTCAATGTGAATGAATAACTAACTTACAGAATGACACCACTTAATGACATTTTTAAATCTTAAAGATAATTGAGTAGTTGCACCTCTTGTGTCAGTTTTTGTTTTGTTTTCTAAGGCTATTTTTATGTTTTCTTCAATTTAAACACTTGAGAATATTAAAGGATGTAATCACAAAGCAACTCTTACTCTTTTGGCTTATTTGGATTTGTGTGAGTTTCTGTTTGCACGGCGTTTCAGATACAAAGAATACAAATTCAGCGTGATGATGGGGCTGGGGAGGGGGTAGCAGAATCCACACAAAACATCTTTCAACCGTTTCCTACCTCCCATATTTTTTCATCCATCCAACAGATCCATTTTCTTAGAGGCACATTTATATCCATCCTCCTTCATTCATCATGACACATCCATGAATTTACATTAATATACAGTATAAAGTCACAGATGGAGGATACTGTAGAGAGTGTGTAAACTGAAAATATGTACATAAGGTAAATGATGAATGTAACACAAATTGTAGAATTCTACGTAGCTTATTTTGCAGTAGACTAACACATTGTCAAATTGTTCATTAAATGTCCTGGGGACATTTTGGATATGTGGTGACAGGATGTTCAGAGACTGTATACATATACACAGTACATAATGTAAATAAGTATATCATATAATGATGTTTACTTTTAGAAAAGGCAGTGATGCTCTTCTGTTTTTTGCCATTTTTTTTTAATGATAAGCTTTGCCATCAGGCTATAGCCAAATGTACCACTGATGGAAAAGCTACAGCAGGAGAAGATTTAAACTAGGCTGGCCTCCAGGGTGCGGTTTACGAATTTATCTGCAAAGGTTATACCTGACACTAGCTAACCTTTTTAGGTTGGGAGCTGTAAATGCCTTCAGCGATACCTCTTCTAATTAAAGCAACACATAGAAGGCTGTAGTCACAGATAGTGATGGCTGAATGAAGCTTCGTGAACCAGTGTCTTTATTTTTCTGAGCCCACTACATGGCGCTCTCTGTTAAACAAAGGGTTGAGAAGACACTGAATGGCAATGCCTTAGGCCTTTCTCTTAAAACCAAGAGTGCAATCTAGTGGGCTTAGAAAATAAAGACTGGTTCACGAAGCTTCATTTGGCAATTGCTAGTCACAGATGAGACTTATAAAGCACTTTTCCAACTTTGTAATTAATCATGGTTTCTTACTGTAGTCAATTACTTTTTGCATGATGTGCACTATTGCACTGTCACTGAATCGAGTTAATTCTGACTCAGGGACTCTTCTTTGGACTGGCAATGCAACAGCGGTGGCATTAATTCTGAATTAAAACCTGAATAAAAATGCTTTCTGAGGAAGTTAAAATAGTGTGATTCTTGTTTTTGTTAACAATAATTGCTGTTGAAATATCTTGACAAATTTCACCAAGTCAAATGTGTTTCTATAAATGACCAAGAAATAGTCAAAGTTTGAACCTCAGGCATTTTTTTTTTTTTATTAAGAGTAGAAAAACTCATCTTTATCAGGGCTGTGTGGGTGTGGTTTAATCAGATTAAACTGTTCAAATGTTCCTCAGGCTGATAAGTGCTTGGATGTGCATGACATCAGCTTTTTCCAACTGAGCCCCGCCCACCTCAAAGCAGTGAGAGTACACATATTAAAACAGAAATATATTGAATGTAAAATAACCATCCAGCATATCATGTAATATATATCACTTGTAATAAAAAGATGTTCAGGATAACCTTTTTCTCAATTGCCATACATTATAGTTAACTATGCAAACTAAACTCTAGCATTAAATATAGTGGTAAGGCAACTTACATATTTCAATATTTGTACACTGTGATAATAACTGGTATTTCTCCTTAGATTATATTTATATCTATGTGGCCTACTATTTCAAAGTTATTATGATGCAATGTATTAATACAGGAGAATTCTACTGTACAATACCATAGTTGGTAAAAGTCACAACTTGTTCTGCTCACTTAAAGGTGTCCTGCCACCGGTATTTAATTACTTTGTGGTAATATGTGAAGTTGAAAATGCCTTGGTTACCTTGTTTCAAGCCATTCTAGTGTGGTGTAGAAAGCCTGCAAGAAGACTCAGCTCAGTTTGTGCCAGTTCTCATTAATATTCAATGAGCTAAGCTGCTTGACTCTGATTGGCTAACAGCTATTCAATGAGAGCCTGGCTATCAGCATCCTTTACCTACCACAATGGGGTGAGCTCATGAATAGTAATGAGCTCAGGCAACATGACGTTAGAATGACCAGCTTTTGCAATTGGCCTGATTCTCTGCTTTCTTTTCAGTGGCTCGAGCTGACAGAAGAGGTAGCAGTTCATTTTCACACTCACAACAAAACACAAACACATATGGACCCAAAATATTTAAAAAAATGCAAGTAAAAACGATGTTGTGTGGCAGGCAACCTTTAAAGTTGCAAACTGGTTAATGAATTATTAAAAAATGTAGGTCAAAGTCACATGCTAGTTACTGGCCCTTTAATTATTACCCAACCTACCACATTGCAAAGATTGTATAGCAACTCTTTCCTATCCTCTAAAGGTTTTGCTCTTTTATGCTAAATTAGGTCTGTCTGCCTTTTTTAGCTTATGGCATTGTTGATAGGAAGCAGTATACTTTGATCACTGAGTGAGACCTTTTGTTTAGAGCCCAGACCGGCTCGACACATCTTAATCATCATCTCATCTTAATCAAAGCACCTTTGCTTTGATGTAACAGACGGAGTCTGTCTGTCTGTTGAGTAAAGGCAAATCTACTTGAAGTTGAGTGTCTTCTGAACTTTTTCTTCCACGGTATCGTATATGACTGCTTGGGTTGGCTGGACTTTGACCACAAATCAGACAGAAAGCTGAGTCAAACTTTAAAGTGCTAGTGTGGCCTGTTAACAAATATTTGACGGAATAAAAGATGGAAGAAAGGGTTCCAGTGGGCTGCGGAGCACAGACAAGGAAAGGTATGCTGTTGAATTACATTTGCTCTTACCTTTAACATTTTATTGAGTAAACAAATAGTAGCATTTTGTCTGTTTTACAGTCATGTTTATCACAGTTCTACCAGCATGGTCTATGTAGTCGCTGTGCAGGAGCTTTCAATTGCATCAAATGGTCCTCCTCAGCAGTTGGAGCATGACCCGACAAGTTTTATAGTTTTTCTGAGTACTATAAATACTTTAAGACTTCTCATCCATGCTGGTATACAAGTTCAGATTTAAAGTTCCTTCGTGACCTTTGAAAACAACAAAACAATCTCAATGCAGTCCATTTGGTAGCTTTCCATCGTACGTATCCTTATCAACTAATGTTTCCAAGGTCCAGAACAATTTCAATTTCAAAAATATTTTTTAGCAAATTAAAAGCATAACATTTACAAGACATGCATTATAGCAATACTATGATATGATAACATATTTGTGCTGCTGCTGAATAATCTCTTCTGCCACCAGGGGACAAACACTGTCTTCAGGAGCTGAGGGTTGTCCTCTTGGGGCACGACTGGCTGGAAAAGAGTTTGACAGGAAACACCATCCTTGGCCGACAAATGTTTGATATCAGCAGAGACGTGAAGATGTGTGTTAGGAGACAGGGTGTTCTCGACAATGGCCGTACAGTTATTGTTGTCAACAGCCCTGAAAGGTGGATCCACTACTCTGTCCGAGAGCCCGGCCTGGTGAACAACAACATGGCAGCCTGCATGGCCATGTGCCCGCCAGGACCTCACGCTTTCCTCATGGTCATACCCATCAGCCCTCACAGAGGCAGGGAGTGGACAGTTGAGGGACCTCTTGACCTGCTTAATGACACAGTGTGGAGAAACACAATAGTAATATTCACCAGATGTGAGAGACTGAAAGGGCTGTCTGTAGAGCGTTACATTGCAAGACACAGGTTTCTCCGAGCAGTTTTGGAGAGGTGTGGACATAGATACCACCTTTTAGACACAAGCATTTGGGGAGAAGATGATGATGCTCAGGTTGCCAAACTTTTTGAGAAGATTGATATAATGGTTGCAGCAAACATAAAGGCAGAAGGAGTTGGTTTTGTGACTACAGACGAGAAAGTCTCTAGACTAACCGGGATGGAAAGGAAAGAGGTAGAAGAGAGGGCGATTCTGAGGCGAATGAATGTGCAGAGGGCCAGAAGCACACTCAGATCTCTAATGGGTAAGAATCACTTCATCAATCAATATGTTGACCATGTGTAATGTGAAAGGGGTCACTCGTAGTGATGAACCTACACAGTATTATCACATGCAGTTCCACTAAGCTGTACACAGTTATTTATTTATTTTTTGCTCCTTCTTTTGTTTTTTTAAGCCGCAAATTTACTGTTTTGCTTCACTTTCACTGCTATCAGTGTAGCATTTGTTCACAGCAGGCAAAGGTTTTCAACAAAACGAGTAGCTGAAAGAAAATTAAGAGAGCTAAAGAGCTAGATGTTTCTCTCTGTAGTGGTGGAGACCAAAACCTGAGCTAAAAGAGAGTGAATATTGAGATACAAATAAATGCTCATATTGCTTTGTATCTGTTGGATGTGTAAATGGGTGACTATATGCAAGTTCTCCACATAAACTTATACATACTGTACATCATATTTACACACTTACATCATATGTGAAAGGTGTCAGACAGCTTTTTTTGCTGCCCACAAGTGGCTAAACAACTTAATTATTGTAGGTTTCAGCAAAGATTTTCTCATTTTTCACTCTCTCGATATTTCCGGCTTTTGAACTGGTTGCAGTTCCAAGTTCCACTTGGGGTGCTCACATGCGAATGCAGAATGAATGGGACTCTATGGAGCAATACCCCTCGAAATCCACTTTTCTCAGGATACAATTTTTGGTCTAGTAATTTTAATATTGCATTCGAAAGACAATACACCCTGCTGAGTGTTAGATTGTTTTAAAGTGTATTTTTTGTTCTTAAAAGCCAGAAGAGAAAGAGACAAATTTAGACAATCTAGCTCCACAGAGTCCCATTCATTTTGGACTGGACAGCGATCACCCCCAGTGGAACTCTGGTGGAACTGCAACCATATTTGGTACAATAGGGCATAATAGGGATTGAAAAGGCTTTCTGTTGAACAGTTGAATTCTACTCTCAAACTCAACAATGTTATGGTTCCATCAAGTAATATCAAATATTACTAAAGTTTCCTAAAACAAAGCTTTCCCTTTTTGAAAGAGTTTGTGTACCCTTACCTGGACCTAAATGATCCCTTTGTCATTGTCATTTTTTAAAGTGCATCCAAACATGAGAGTCCTAAATGATAATATTCTTGCCTTAATCCTCCATTTTTTTTTTAATCCAGAAGAGTTTCCTCCGATCTCAATGCTTCGAGTTCTCATTGTGGGACCAAAGCAGGTTGGGAAGAGCTCAACTGGAAACACCATTCTTGGAGTGGAAGTATTTCCTGTTGGACATCCATCATCAGAGTGCACTGAGAGACGGGGTGACGTTCACAAAAAGCAAGTCAATGTAGTTGAGGCTCCTGGCTGGCATGGGAGATACTGCTCAGAGGACACTCCACGAGAGGTACAACAGCAGATTACCCACAGTGCATCTCTGTGCGCCCCCATTCCCCATGCTGTCCTGGTGGTCGTACGCTGCGATGAGAGTTTCACTGAAACGGACCGGTTAAAGACGGAAGAACACTTGAACTTGCTTGGAGTTTGGGGGTGCGCTCGAGTCATTGTGCTGTTCACCTGGGGAGACAAACTGGGAGTCACTCCCATTGAGGAGCACATTGAGAGATGGCCTGCCCTTCAGTGGTTGGTGGACAAATGTGGGAATAGATATCATGTTTTTGATAACTTAAACAAGGTCGGAGACATTCAGGTTAGAGAATTGCTGTTGAAGATTGAGGAAACAGAGGTAGGGAATGACAATGGACAATTGTTGCGTAGTTTTATAAAACTCCAAGAAAGCAACAGGAGGCTGGATCAAATTTACCAAAAGAAATTGAGACAGCTCAAGAAGGCAAGGAGGGCAAATGATCTGCTGCAGCAATCAATCAAGGAGCAGGAGAGGATATTAGAGGACATGATTAAAACAGCTGAAGAGAAAGATGAGCAGATCAAAACTCTGAAAGCAGCGAGGGAGAAGGAGTCAGAAGAGAGAGGAAATAAAGACGCTGAAGAAGAGATTGGCAGAAGATTAGTGGAAGCTGAGAGGGAGAACAACCAGCTCAAACAAGTCATTATAGGGAAAAACAGAATGATAACAAGCCTAAGTGAAAGATGTGCTGAAAAAATGATGTGATTAAAGCTACAAAGCAAAGCAGCAAAGTAGAAAAGGACGTTCTGATGGAAAGAGTGATGGAACAAGAGAAAGAGGCAGCAGCCTTTGAGGAAAAGTGTAAGAAGAAAGACAAAGAGCTGGATCAAATGATGGGGAATCACAAAAGAGAATTAAATGAGCTCAAAGAGACAATTGAACAGCTGAAGAGAAAAAATGAAGATACAAAGAAGGTGTTGAAGGCCACAATTGAAGGGATGAAGATGCACTATCCAAAAAAAGAAACTGATAGAACAAATGAAATAAAAAAGGTGCACTTTAACAAAGTTAACCACCACAGGGAAACAATGACGGACCTCAAGTCATTGGAGGAGCTGGGTAAACAACAAAAATGGACGTTCATGGTGCCATTGACCCACCATGGAAACACTGCTAAACCCAGTGAGTACAACCTAATCAACAGCACAGATCCCGTGGGATGATCTCTGATCTAGTTTTTTAAAGGTCCCATCACATGGTGTTCTTTGGTTGCTTTTATATAGGTGGTCCCCTAATACTGTATTTGAATTTGTAATGTGGAGTATAGGGCCTTGACCAACTGCCGTTTTGCTCGTTTGAAAGCCATGATGTCTCTCCCTTTCTCATGGGTGGGCCAAATTCTCTGGGCGGGCAAAGCAGAGAAAGGGGAGGTAACCTTGTCCCTTATGACCTCATAAGGAGCAAGATTCCAGATCGGCACATCTGCACTTTCATTTTCTCAAAGGCAGAGCAGGATACCCAGGGCTCGGTTTACACCTACTGAGGGGCCATAGGCAGGCTGGGGGAACTCATATGAAATGTTAAAAAACCTCATGAAGTGAAATTTTTATGCCATGGGACCTTTAATTAAATGTCACTCATTTACCTCTTTAACTTACAGAGACAGAACAGAAAAAGACAGTCGTGTTGGACAATGACATCATGCTACGTGAAAAGGTGAGTGAAAATGGCTGTTTTCAGCATGTTTGCAAAATAACTAATAAGCTGAAAGGGATACATTAAATCTTGGTTGAAAACTGTATTACTGGAGGAGTGCAATACACGTGACCTCTGTGACGTGACCCGGGTCTGGCCAAGGTTTCTTCCTAAAAGGGAGTTTTTCCTCGACATGGTCGCTCGCACTATGCTTGCTCTTGGGGGAACTACTAGAATTGTTGGGACTTTATAAATTATAGAGTGTGGTCTAGACCTACTTTATCTATAAAGTGTCTTGAGATAACTTTTGTTATGATTTGATACTATACATCAAATTTAATTTAATTTAATTGCAATATTTTTATGGTTATGTCGCTAAGCTGTGGTATGCAGTTTATTTTTGGCGATGTTGAGCAAATGTCCATAAAAACATTTTAGGAAGTGGTTTGAGAGAAAACTAGACTCCTGGACATCCTCCTTGGCTCTGTTTTCAGGCTTTAGAAAATCTAGCCTGTGACAGGAGACTTCTGCCAGTGATTTCAGAGAGAGAGAGCGTTCCGTTCCTATTGGCTGTTTGACAAATGCAATTGTGCTTGCACGTTCCTTTGGTGAAGGTTCTGCTAACTGTAACCAAAAGCTCAGGTCTGCAGTTAAATCAAGGCTAAACTATTAGATAAGAGAGAATTTATTGTCATCCATGTATATGGAGTACATAGAACATACGTAGTACATAGTTTATTGTCCAAGGAGCAAACATTTGCTGTGAAAACACTGGAGAGTTGGTCTGCTAGGGTGAGCCTTTTAGCCTAGCGGTCATTTGCCGTGGGATGGCAGCATTAGCCTGCTTCTAGGACCAGACGCCGAGCTGCGGCAACACCTACTGCTGCCATCCGAAACAGGAGATGCCGGATGTGGTTTCAGAGGAAACATAAACGCAGCAGACGAGCCAGTAGTTTAGCCTTCTGTTAACCGGATCAGGCTTATTTACGTTCATATTTATGTAGCTAGAGCTTTGAATCAGTTTGTAATTTCAAAGGGCAACAAAGAAAAGAAAACAGGACAGTAATTTCTGCTATTTAATGGCATCGGGATGAGATAAATACAGGTTACTGTATGAATAGGTCTGTGATCGCCTGATGGTAGAACTGCAGGAGAAGATCTCACTGTACTTCACATTCTGGCATATTTTGTTTTAGCTTTCCACATACTACAGCTTTGATGTCAACTGGAGAAGTTAGTTCGTGAATATTGTCTAATCTTGACCACTCACACCATATTGATAAGATGGGTGTTCAGGAGCATTTCCTGCCTTTGCACATCACAAAGATGGGGAGCCTGAAGGTATTTAAAAAAAATAAGTACCTGCTTCAACTGTTCACAGCATATTTCACTGGGAATTATTCATTAGTTCTTGAAGTATTTTATTATGAACTAGAGGCCTGCAGTTGACACTATTTTCATAATCAGGGCCTGTCTGTCCTTTTTGGTCAGGTCTATTTTTTCTTTTATGAATTAATTCATGCATTGGGTCAGGACCAAAGTTTTGGAGACATATTCTTCTTGAGATCATAAGATAATAGGTTGAGAGAATACAATCAGACAACTCACTACATACACATTTTAATCAGCTGTAAGATACTGTGCACTTGATATTGCTGAATGTTTTAATGGTAGCCTAGCTACATATGTAATACAGTAATGCTTAATGGGTCCATAGAGCGTGACTGCTAACCAAGTGTGGCAACTTGAGGCCGACTGGACTCCGTCGTGGCTGAGGGCTGGAGGAGCTGCGCTGGGAGCTGCAGCTGGGGCCCTTGCTGCCTCCTCCAGGCTGGCTACAGGGATGAGTACCAGGTCAGCTGTTGGGGCTGCAGCTGGGGCTCTGCTGGGCTGCTTACTGGTCCAAGGAGCCAGGCCCCAGCAGGGGAAAAGGGAGTCAGGTGCCAACAGCAAATGAGTCTCATAAGACATGAGATTTGAGTCGCCATAATTCCTGCAGAGAATCTGGATCATGCTCTGGATGAGACCTATATGGATAGGGAGAGAATTTAATGTGAATCTATGTTATTTCTCAATTATTATACACTCAATTATTTAAAGTTGCAACTAATGCTTATAATAATTAGTTAATGATTAATAAGTGGTTTATAAAGCATCAGGTAACATTCATTTGGCCTCAATCTTTTTTTTGGCAATAAAAGAGATGATCATTATGATTATTTGTGCACTGATCTATAAATTCTATACAAAGTGTTTATTAACCATTTACAAGGTATTACAATCATTAGTTACAACTTTATAATAGCCATCCAAATTATGTTTACTGTCTTTTCACAAACGATTTCTGAAAGCTTGACAAGTTATTTGGTAATTCTTAACAAATACTATAATACATAAAATGCTGTGATGTGTGCAAAAATCTGTTCAAATAAACGCAAATTATTGCATTACTAATAATGATTAAACATAAGTTATTTGTTTGTTTAAAGTAAAATTACAACAATGAATTAACTCACTCTGACTCAGAATTACACTTTGTTAATCTTCTAGATAGAAACATGTTTGTAAGATTGTATATATATATATATATATATATATATATATATATAAAATTTCAAAGTTTTCATTTAGTATATATATTAACCCTGACAGAATGAAAATTATTGCAAAAGACACATTATCCTTCAGATCAGATAACTCATTTTCCCAACCGTCACTTCAAATTGCACCCTCCCAGTGTCACCCAGTGTCATGGGGTTACACTGTGCTGTAGCGACACCCCCATCAATGTCTGTAACAGCTTTGGCAACAACAACAAAATACCTGGGAATTTAAACTCAAAGCAAAGATAACATTTCTTTAAATGTAGCAATGATCAAAACAACCAGCATCAGAATATGTTTTTTTTCCTTTTTTTGTTGGCTTTGTACTGCAAAAATGGAGAAAAAAATAATATCCAAATTGTGTGAGGTGCTGTGTGCAATTGTATGCAGCGTTAAGCTCAAGTATTTAATTTCAACTCACATTAAGTGCACAATGCAGTTCCATGTGGTAATAAATGAAATATTCTGTCCTTTCAGGATAAGGGAGTATGACAAGAAAGCTCCAGTTCAGAGAATTACGTTAATGTGTAAGGAGAAAGGAGAATGCAAACAGAGCCTTTGTTTCTTAAAATGTCTGCAAATTCTGGCTTTACAGCACTCTAAATGCATGCAGTAGGATACGTATCAAATTACACATAGCATATTATAATGAAAAGCAAATCGCTTTCTGCAGACACTTTCACAAAAACCCAGAGATCATGACATGTTTTAATGCAAAAACATTGCATTTCTCTTGAGCACATTAAATTGAATTAGAGCTTACAATTCTAGAGGTAATTTAGGAATAAGCAGAAATTCTATAGCGATGACGTTTTGAAGGCTTTGAGGTAAATGTATGGAGCCAAATCGCATATACATCAAGTCAAAAACTATTAAAGTCATGAATGTAACTAAAGAGACTAAATGGGGCACACATGTCTGCATAAACTTTTTCCTGGCTTCTTTGGCCCTGACACAAGTTCTAATAACATGCATATAAGTCCAAATTGTGAATAACCCGTGTGACACATAAATGACAATTGTAAAATATGCAGCTACATTGTTTAAAAAGGTGTCAGTGTCAGAGCAAGCGAGTTTAACAATTATCCAGTTCACACACAACACTCGCAATATTTGTACCACATAACGTTAGTCTTGAAGTTAGCAGAACATTGATGGAGAAAATGCAGAAAGGTGTTACCCAGGAGAAACATATGAGCTGAGAGAGCCTCCTCTTAGTCATGATACATGGGTAGTGCAGTGGTTGACATATGGCACATATCTGTCGTAGGACATAACTGCTAGAATGGACAAATCACAGCAAACAAATGAGTACATGACGAAAGCCTGTAATAGACACCCTTCATAAGAGATTTGTTGAGAAGAAGACAGCAGATCTGAGAGGAATTTGGGGTAGAAACCTGCCGTCCCATAAAGTCCATTGATGAAAAAACTACACAATAAAATGTACATGGGCTCATGCAGGTTTTTGTCTAAGATGATGATTATGATGACAGAGATATTGACAAACAAAATCACACAGTAATACAGTAAAGTGAATGTGAAAAGAGTTTCTCTGTAATCATTTGTCTCGTTGAACCCTGACAGAATGAAAAATCCTGCAACAGACGCATTATCCTTGATCAGATAACTCATTTTCACAACCGTCTCTTCAAATTGCACTCTCCCAGTGTCACTGCAATGGTTTACCGAGTAAGGGGTTAGTTATACTGTGCTGTAGCTACACCTCCGTCAATGTCGGTTTATCCCTCTACAACTTCTATAGGTAACAGCGTTGACAACAACAACATAACACCTGGGAATTCCAACTCAAAGCAAAGAAAACATGTCTTCAAACATAGCAATGATCAAAACAACCAGCATCAATTATTATTTCTTTCTTTTTTGTTGGTTTTGTACAGCAAAAATGAATAAGGAGATCTGTCTAAGCTCTAAATAGCTCCAAATAAAGCAACAAAACTCACACTGGCCTGTCTATCAGGTGTGAGGCCTGAGTACAGCGAGTGGCCCACAGTGACAAGAGGTTGGCATGTGACCTTATGAATTTTTGTTAGGCATAAGTGTTTTAGTAAACAGTGAGACCAACACAGTTATAGTAAATGGCAGGCTGCTATCCAAATTGAGTGAGGTGCTGCGTTCAATTTTATGCAGGGGACACATCAGCGTGAAGCTCAATTATTAATAATCATCAATTATCCAAACACAGTATGTGTACAAAAACACCATAATTGTGTTTTTGTACACTTCAAAGATGGTACGCATGCCTACTTTGTCACTTTTTTCTAAAGAAAGCCACTATTGATGAGTCATCTGCATCAAAGTTTTGCGGTTTCAGTGCAATGTCTCACAATATTTGCAGTACTGTCAAGGTAAGTGTATCCATATGCCGCTCACAGTCTCTCCAATTTAGACTAAATACCAAAACATGGCAACTGTAGCATTTGCCTTATTGGACAAGATGGCCAATTATTACACATTGACAGGAATTTCACTGTTTTGTCTGCAATTCACAACATATTTAAGACATTGTAAATTCATATTTTTCTGTTGCATTATTATGTTTGAGACTTTGGTGCTTCATGATGCTTAAGATGGTGCCATGCAAAATGTTCTCAAGGTCCTCACAGAAGTTTCAACTGGATTTAACGGACTGGCCACTAAAACATACCAATCCATCTGGTGTACTATAATGACGTTTGTCTCATTCTGGATAATTGTCCCTCTAGTGAGGAGGTTTTACTTTGTCATTTCTTATCTCCTTGTTTCATAACACTTTACACATGTTCCCATGCCAAGAGGCAAGATCTGTTTCATGGTCACAGAAATGTTCAACTGATCCGATTATTTGACAGTTTGCTGGTGCTCTAGGAGGAATGGGACTCATAAAGCTTCATTTTAACAAAAATGAGTTTTCATGTTACTCAAATACTTATAAAACTTCATCACATATTGATTACTTTCTGATCTCCATGAGTCTACTATCTCATGTGAAAGAATGTGCTTATGACAGCATCATATTATCCGATCATGCTCCTATATCACTTACTCTTTATATAACAGGGCATGTCAGGAGTCCTCCCAGGTGGTTCCTCCAAACAAAGTGGCTTCCAGACCCCTATTTTGTCAAATTTCTTGATGATAATATTGATAAGTACTTTTTTATGAATACAGATCAGACCAGTGCAGGCACACGATGGGAGGCATTTAAAGCTTATATTAGAGTTATAAGTCAAAGTCCCATTACAGAACTCTAAGCAACCTTGAGGCCCAGATTAAAGCTCTGGAGCTAGACCTATACCAACATGAAAGTTCAGAGAAACATAATGAACTTCTTTTGTTGAGAACTAGGTATAACGAGCTCTCTACTTATAAAATTGCCGCAAATCTTCTTTGGCTGAAACAGTCTTTTTATGACCAAGGAGATAAGGCTGGCAAGCTTCTTGCATGGAGAATTAAAAACATGCACTCTCATAGAACTATAAATGTAATCCAACTAGAAAATGGAGACCATATACTGGACCCAGATTATACACAGTGACAGTCTGAATTTTTGGACAAACTAGACATTCCAACTATGCCAGATCAGAATAAGACTAAACTGGACAAACGTTTAACGGTTGATGAAATGTCAGAAGCTGTGCGTAATATGAAAAGTGTAAATGTAGTGATAGTGTTGGCATTTTGTTGCACTGCATGTGGGAATGCCAAAAAGTCCGGTCATTTTGGAAAGATGTAACCTACATGATTTCTTACGTGACTAATATGGTGGTTCCACTTGAGGCAAAGCTCTGTATATTAGGTATTTACCCTGATCACTTTGCACCTATGATCGCTCTATCCTTGCTGCAGGCTAGGAGAGTGACTGCATTGAGGTGGAAAAGTATGGACCCTTCCACCTGGAATGTGGTTATGAGAAATGGCGTCATGCTTGACACTAGAGAAATTAACTTATGTTGCCAAAGGGAAAGTAAATAAGTTCACAGAGATATGGGCAGAGATGGGAAGTAACAAAGTACAAATACTTCGTTACTCAAGTAGATTTTTCAGATATTTTTACTTTACTTTACTTTTTTATTTTTGTGGCGACTTTTTACTTTTACTCTTTACATTTTAACACAAATATTGGTACTTTCTACTCCTTACATTTTACTAAATTGACTCGTTACTTTAGTTTTGTACAGAAGGTCGTCATGTCGGAGAATAGCGCGGGCACGCGCCTTATACGGCGAGCGGGCGCGCCACACAGAGAGAGAAGTGATAGAAATGAAAAAGTACGGAGCCCCGCTGGGGTCAGCTGAGAAAGGGATTCATAACAATACGTGCTCAAGGATTTATAACCGTGAGCAAAATAGGAACGATATTCTATATATATTTTTACCTTAATTAGAACTTGTCTCCTCCTAGTTGTATTACAGCACTTACTGTTAACACATAAGTTTGGAGACACTACCTTATTTAATCATTAAATTAATAGATATTTTTGCGTCGTGTTATAGTTTATAGGCTACGTCTACACCGCCGGTTGCTATAGAGACCAATCTTATTTCTCCAGGTTGGAAGGCAGCTCGTTTTGATGAAAATTAGTTTGTAGCTCATTGTTAACTTTACTACGTTAGGAAAGATTCGTCATTTGTGATTTAATATAATTTCGCTATAGAGTCATTGATCCCAGGAGTTTCAATCTGTGAAAATCTTTCCTACTTTGCTCACGGTTATTAAGATTATGAATCTTTTAGTTTTTTAGCACGGAATTTTTTTTGTTTTTAGTTTTGTTTCTCAGCTGACCCCAGGGGGGGTCCAGTAAAAAAAGAGACTAGCTGTCTGGTGGATAATCAGTTGAGATTGTGTGTGTGTGTGTGTGTGTGTGTGTGTGTGTGTGTGTGTGTGTGTGTGTGTGTGTGTGTGTGTGTGTGTGTGTGTGTGTGTGTGTGTGTGTGTGTGTGAGTGAGTGAGTGAGTGAGTGAGTGAGTGAGTGAGACTGTAAGTTGTATAACTGATGTCCATCCATCCATCTTCATCCGCTTATCCGTTATCTGGTCGCGGGGGCAGCAGCTCCAGCAGAGGACCCCAAACTTCCCTTTCCCGAGCCACTAGCTCCGACTGGGGGATCCCGAGGCGTTCCCAGGCCTAGGCTGAATCTCATTTATCTCCCTTACCAATAGCCATAACCCTAACCCTAACCTTCTCCACCTAGTCCTGGGTCTTCCCCGAGGCCTCCTCCCAGCTGGACGTGCCTGGAACACCTCCCCAGGGAGGGGCCCAGGAAGCATCCTCACCAGATGCCCGAACCACCTCACCGCTGCTCCTTTCGACGCGAAGGAGCAGCGGCTCTACTCCGAGCTCCTCTCAGATGACTGAGCTTCTCACAATATCTCTAAGGGGGACGCCAGCCCCCCTCCTGAGGAAACCCATTTCGGCCGCTTGTACCCTGGATCTTGTTCTTTCGGTCATGACCCAGCCTTCATCACCATAGGTGAGGGTAGGAATGAACACTGACCGGTAGATCGAGAGCTTTTTATTCTGTCAATAACTGATGTCAGTTCATTTAAGCCTGTTGTTGTGTTGGTCTATAGTTCTGGGACATTTAAAGTAAGTTAGCTAGTGATTTAGTTAATTGTGTTCTTCACCTGTTACCTAGGTACACCTGGCTGTTGATTCAGAATGGCGATTGTTGAACATCCTCCCTCACGTTTGTATTTTAGGAGCATTATTTACATGCTACAGTTACACTGCATTAAGATAATGAAATAGTGGGTTTATTGTTATTATTTGCTAGCATATATGATTCCTATATGCACTGTGTATGGTAGCCTTTACAATGTTATTTATTTATTTGCAGAAACACAACCACACACACACACACACACACACACACACACACACACACACACCCACCCATAGCTACCCACGCCCATGTTTGTCCTGATGCTTGATTGTAATAAAGCATCAACAGAAGATGTCTCCGTCTGTGTGTTAACAGACACACCTGGGGCCAAGTTGGAAAGCAGAATCAGCTTTAAATACAGAGCTAATCATCCAAATCATTTCACTTGAGTTACCATTATTATTGTTTGAGTCATCAATTCCAAATTCAATCTAATTGTCAACACAGTAGGCTACTGTATGTTGCACTTGATGCACCATTACGAGACAGCGCAACAGATTCCCATCATCCTCCTCCTTATCTGAGACAGATGTTTGAGATAGTAGACTATGCATCAAGAATGACTCCTGGCCAATGTGCTGCATAATTCTAAAATATAGGGAACTTCTTATTTAATGTCAGTTTAGTCATTCATATTTTATCCTTTATTTTCTTTCCAGAAGCCAGCTTTAAGCCCACACACATACATGTAGATTCCTTTAAATGTTAAGGAGAAGATTAAAAAAGAGAAACTCTTTCTCACAGAATCACAACTGAATTCATATCTTGCTGCTCAGTCAGAATCTTATTAACCTGGAGTCCCAGTCTCTGTCCCAGTAATCATTTATGGGATGTTTTTGGCCTGTTGGCAGACATCCATTTAAAATGTAGCCAATGGCATTCAAAGAGCCTTTTTGTCCATGTCCACTGAAGTTTCTCAGCTTGCACTACAAAATGGTTGTCATTCACAAGGCTACTTTTACTTTTATACTTAAGTAAATTTCCAAGCCTGTACTTTGTTACTTTTACTTGAGTAAAGAAGTTAAATCGGTACTTCCACTTTTACCAGAGGATTTTTTAACACAAGTATCTGTACTTCTACTTGAGTACGGGAAGTCAGTACTTTTGCCCTCTCTGGATATGGGACACTTTTATGCAGTTCCTGGAAAGTGAGCAGACTGAAATTAATTAAATTTGAAAGGCAGCGCTTGTGGAAGCTGACATGTCTCTTAGAAAATAAACAGGATGACCACTGTTTTTGTTTTAGTCATTTTCATGATTTTCTTTTTTCCTTGAATGTTTATGCTGTTGAGGGTGGGGGGGGGGAATGTTCGTGATGTTACTGTTCCTGTAACTGTATATTTTCTAATTGCAAAACAATAAATACTGTATATTGTTAAAAAAGAGATATATTTATTTATTCATAGTTTATTTCAGCATAACCAATATCTTTTTTAGTTGCCCGGCTGTTATTAACATGTTAACATCGACTAATGATTTACAAAATTTTTACATGACAAAAATTTAATTGGCATGCTCATTTTATTACATTGTCATGTTATCCAACAAAGTCATATACAGTAATATATGGTATGTCCACAACACATTGGCTACTACATTCTCTGAATTTTGCATTAAATATCTTGAAAACATAAAAAATGCATCCATAACATTCTCCCTGTCTAATTATATGGGGAGAAAATGACGTCTTGTGAGTCAGTAATCACACACACACACACATACACACACACACACACACACACACACACACACACACACACACACACTCTATTATCCTTCTACTTTATTCAGAGAGATAATTAAAATGTCAAATGTTTATCCATTAACACAATATATTTAGCTTTTGTCGAATAATGTGTTCCCATAAGCATAGACACACAATAGGCTGTGGTAGGTTTTATCTGATCATTTTTTAGAGATTATTTTATACCATTGCAACAACTTTAAAATGTGTCTTCTAATTTCTGGTAATTTAAGGCCATACACAAGAGGATTTACAACTGGAGGGATAATAACAAACTCCAATGATAAAATAATAGCCACAAATGGATTTATAGCTTCCAGATTATACCGGCTCAAGACAATATCAGAAAATACTATGATACAATAAATCACAAATGAAACAACATGTGGCAGACACTTATTTAATACTCTCCCTTTGAAATCGGCTGAGCTTTTCCAGCAAACAATCACAATTCGCAAATAGGTGTAGAGGACATAAAAGAAGGAAAGGACAAATATAGTTGTGGTAAAAAACATACCCACAATGTTGTTGACAACAGTGTTAACGCATGATAATTTTACAATATTCCAGTTGGCACAAAACACTTTGTGTATCTCATTACCACATAAAGGAAGCTTGGAAGATAAATAAATGTATGTATTAATAACTGGGACTGGAAGGATCCAAGCCAATATTGCCAATGTAATCATTGTTTTAGAATTCATCTTTTTGTGATAGTGTAAAGGATGACATACAGCAACATATCTATCATGTGCCATAATGCCAAGAATGGTCAATTCATAGGAAGTATATGTGTAAATAACATAGATCTGAGTGAAACAAGCAGGACGAGAGATCATGTGAGTGTCAGACAGAAGGTCTATGAGGAATCTGGGGAAGAAACCAGTAGAACCATACACAGCGTTGACAGATAAAAATGCAATAAATATATACATGGGCTCATGTAGTGTTCTCTCTCGACATATCACCAGAGTTAAGACAAGATTAGCAGAGACAATAAAGCTGTAGAGCAGGAGACAAAAAACAAAGACTGGATAGCGGTAGTGTCCAATGTTCACAAACATGGTGAGGTTAAAGTAAAAAGGAAAAGTACCGTTGTCCATTCCACTTACAGTAAATTTGAAACAAATATATGTGTGTTTGTTGTTGGACAAACTCTCATTCCTGTTTTGAGAAATCAGATATTATGATGAGACTGCAGTATCTTTCAAAAAGAAAATTAAGCCGTTTTTAAAAAGCTTAATTAGGCATTGTCACATAATGTCATATTATATTGGTCATACCTACAGTAGTTTTACTATACTTACTGAACTAGTGGTCAAAACTTTACAGATGTGTTCTGCATTCTGCACTTGGTATGGACACACCCCAGGTGTGGGTAATGGGAGGAGGTCACAGTATTTTATGTTGTCTGACTGCACATGTCATCATAGTTTTTCTACTCTGGAGGATTATGATGTAACAATCGTTTTAATATGGTATGTTATTAGTCACCCATTATGCACCTTAAGATTTCTACTTAAACATTAGTTGTGTAAATACTAATTTCTTATGATGTAGTTTCCTACCATAGACTATATTAAAAGAGGTTGCATGGTTGATCCCACCACATTATTTCATCTCTGAAGAATTTGGAAACTTCCCCACAATGCATGTTTTTTTGCAACACACAAGCCAGAAAACATTTCAGGAAAAAAAAAATAAGTCTTTGCCTCGGCTCAGAGATCAAGTTGGTCTGATGAAAAAACAGGTTCATTTAATTTTTCGGCAGTAACATGCTTATTAAGATGGGAAGGGTAACCAATTCGCTTTGAGCGGTTGGGGTACGGGGCTCTCAAGAGCACCTGGCAGTGCCCGGGAGGTGAAGTAACATCTCTCCAGCTCCCGATCCACACGCTGTACTTTGGTCCACACGGGGACTTGAACTGACAACCCACCAGTTCTCAACCCGACACCCTACGGACTGAGCTACTGTCACCCCATTACTTGTCGTTGACAAAAAGTAACGCCATTAGTAACGCCGTTATTATATAACGCCGTTATTCCGCCACTTTTTTTATTTTGAATTCAAATTATAATAACTAAAAATATTCATTGTTGATGTTTTTTTTTTTACTAATCTGTTCATTATAGACTAACGGGGTTGGTTGAATGACAGTCAAAGCAAGAAAACTCAAAATGACTTCTTTGTGTATAATTTCTTAAGAATAATGAGATCGCTCTCGATATTGTGCAAGCTGATGTATACTTGTTCTGATATCTGTTGGTGTTTGAACTGGAAACCTTCAGTCACAGTGTTTTTGTACTCTCAGGGTCTGTAAATTTTGAGTTGATCAATATCAATTTAATATCAATTAAATATATATTGTATATAAAGTCACATTGCTAGTGATATTCAAAATATGAAAACTAGATGGCATTTTATTTCTAACAGAGCACATAACATGAATAATTTGTAAGAGAGTCATCAACATACAGTGGTGTGAAAAAGTGTTTGCCCCCTTCCTCATTTCCTGTTCCTTTGCATGTTTGTCACACTTAAGTGTTTCGGAACATCAAACCAATTTAAACAATAGTCAAGGACAACACAAGTAAACACAAAATGCAATTTGTAAATGAAGGTGTTTATTATTAAAGGTGAAAAAACATCCAAACCATCATGGCCCTGTGTGAAAAAGTGATTGCCCCCTAAACCTAATAACTGGTTGGGCCACCCTTAGCAGCAACAACTGCAACCAAGCGTTTGCGATAATGTGCAATGAGGCTTTTACAGCGTCCTGCAGGAATTTTGGCCCACTCATCTTTGCAGAATTGTCCTAATTCAGTTACATTAGAGGGTTTTCGAGCATGAACGGCCTTTTTAAGGTCATACCACAACATCTCAATAGGATTCAGGTCAGGACTTTGGCTAGGCCACTCCAAAGTCTTCATTTTGTTTTTCTTCAGCCATTCGGTGGTGGACTTGCTGGTGTGTTTAGGATCATTGTCCTGCTGCAGAACCCAAGTTCGTTTCAGCTTGAGTACACAAACAGATGGTCGGACATTCTCCTTCAGGATCTCTTGGTAGACAGCAGAATTCATAGTTCCTTTTATCACGGCAAGTCTTCCAGGTCCTGAAGCAGCAAAACAGCCCCAGACCATCACACTACCACCACCATATTTTACTGTTGGTATAATGTTCTTTTTATGAAATGCAGTGTTCCTTCTACGCCAGATATACTTGGACACACACCTTCCAAAGAGTTCCACTTTTGTCTCATCGGTCCACAGAATGTTGTCCCAAAAGTCTTGGGGATCATCAAGATGTGCCCAGTCTTTTCCTGATGGTGGAGGCATGAACGCTGACCTTAACTGAGGCAAGTGAGGCCTGCAGTTCTTTGGACGTTGTTGTGGGGTCTTTTGTGACCTCTTGGATGAGTCGTCGCTGCGCTCTTGGGGTAATTTTGGGCGGCCGGCCACTCCTGGGAAGGTTCACCACTGTTCCATGTCTTCGCCATTTGTGGATAATGGCTCTCACTGTGGTTCGCTGGATTCCCAAAGCTTTGGAAATGGCTTTATAACCCTGTCCAGACTGATAGATCTCAATTACTTTCTTTCTCAATTGTTCCTGAATTTCTTTGGGTCTCGGCATGATGTGTAGCTTTTAAGGATCTTCTGGTGGACCTTACTGTGTCAAGCAGCTCCTATTTAAGTGATGCCTTGATTGTGAACAGGTGTGGCAATAATCAGGACTGGGTGTGGCTAGAGAAATTGAACTCAGGTGTGGACAACCACAGTTATAGTATGTTTTAACAAGGGGGGCAATCATTTTTTCACACAGGGCCATGATGGTTTGGATTTTTTTTCACCTTTAATAATGAACACCTTCATTTACAAATTGCATTTTGTGTTTACTTGTGTTGTCCTTGACTATTGTTTAAATTGGTTTGATGTTCCGAAACACTTAAGTGTGACAAACATGCAAAGGAACAGGAAATGAGGAAGGGGGCAAACACTTTTTCACACCACTGTAGGTATGTAGAGTTTCTACGTAAATAAAAGGAAGAAATTAATGATTTATGATGTTAGTTCTTGTATTGTCACTTTTTTGACGTGCTATAATATGACTTTTTTGACATACTATTCTGTGACTACTACTGCTATTGATTGTGGAAGTTGGGTTGGGAACTGAAAGGTTACTTATTCAAGTCCCCATTCAGACCAAAGTCTGGATCGAAAATGTGCCGGTCCACCAACAGTTGCAGCCCTTTCACTTTGATTTCTCTCTTATCAGCACTTCACACTCTGGTGAAGTATAAATCATTATTATTATTATTACTATTATTATTATTATTATTATTATTATTATTATTATTATTATATTATTATATATTATGACTATTTTTTCATCACATACTATACTCTGGTTTTGTTTCGACATATTATATTTTGATTTTTTTAGCACTCTATTTTCAGCATACTTTATTGATTATGACTTATTTTTTACATACTATTCTGTTGACTATTCTGTTGACATACTATTCTATGTCTGTTAAGGACATGCTATATTTACAAAGTAGTTTACAAAGACCCAACAATTCTAGTAATTCTAATAATTATTTACTATGACTTTATTATACAAACAGTACTCTGACTTTTCATTACTTTTTGACATGCTATCCAGAA
The DNA here is from genome assembly GCA_013375575.1 of Percina caprodes. Lineage (NCBI taxonomy): Eukaryota > Metazoa > Chordata > Actinopteri > Perciformes > Percidae > Percina > Percina caprodes. Next base: position 651,555 of record JABXJD010000255.1, read on the forward strand.
TTTAAAATGTTCTAGTACCATTTGGCATCCTTCATCCCTTTCCCATGTTTTTAGATATTTAATGTATGCTCCTTCAGATGCTTTCCATGCTTAATCAAGTCTTATTTACAGATTCATATTTAATTCAAGCCTAAAATGTTCCACAGTTTTTGTCATTAGGTGTTTTATACAACTTAAATTCTTGTCCTTACTTTTTTGAAAATAGTGAACAGAGCTGATTGAGATTTCCTATGTTGACCTACCCATTTCCTATTTTACCAACTCATTCAGTTACTTCTTTCAAATTACAGCTGGCAATTCAGTTTAGCATCAGCTTTTACAAAAACTTTTGTAAAACATCGGTATTACTTTGTTTTTTAAAAACATTAATATTAGTTCTTAATAGTTAGATCCATTTCCACTTTTCCATATTTCCCTGCAACCTCCCCTTCTTACACATTTTAATCAGCAATTCAGTGTACCGACAGCTTTTCAAAAAAACGTTGAAATATTCCACTTTTGTTTGAAACATTACTGGTATCATTCAACTTTTTCAAAACCATACCCACTTTTCGAATAATTCTCACTACTTCACCTTCTTCTCACGCAATTTTGTCAGCAATCCAGTTTAGCTTTAACAATTTAGTTTTTCAGTGTTCACAAGCATTTTCTAGTTAAAATATCAGAAGGATAATAAAAGCTCAGACTTCCTTGTATTTGATCATAGGTGTAGAAATAGACAGATAAAGCTGGCTCATTTAAATTGAATTTAAGTGGAATTATGGCTACCATCATCACAAGGACAGAGAAGGCAGAACATGTATATATTAAGAAAATAAAGAAAAAGAATGGACTTCTTACACCACCGGACAAGGAAAAACTTGTTAAAATAAGTGTTATTTGTGTCTAATATACCTTTTACAAAGACTAAAACTAAATCAATATCAGGTGCCAGAATTGGACACTGGATTCAAGGATGACACATCTCAGCCCTATTTTATTTAGTTTGCTCATTAAAAATGTATCAAACTGACTAGGTTTTTACTCTTAAATTTGATTTATATTCTTATTGACAGTGAAAAAGAAAAAAAAGGTCACAGGTTTTAAATATTTTATTTTACCTTCATTATCATTATTTTTTATAAGTAGGCCAATGCTGTTCTAGAAAGTGTGGACCTCTCTAACCACCTCTCTATCTCTATCTCTGCAAAATCTATGCAGAATTCTCTACTTTACAATTATTAGTTGTGGTTTGTGAGGAAGCTGGTAGCAGATGATCAATCACAAGGTAGCTATATGTTGTGTAATTTTTAATTTCTGTATAAAATGACTAGTTAGACTAAAAATAAAACAACCTCAGATGTACACACTGGTATTTTCGGTTATATATGATAACTTTAAAAATACATAAAAATTATATAAATTGTTTATTACTACATATACCAGTGAATGCGGGTGAACAGACATTAAAAACACCTTTCTATAATACAAATCAAATACAAATACAAAAGCAGCACAAAATACAGCATCCAGAATGATTAAGAAGTTTAATTAACACCTCTGTGAGACAGTAAATGTAAATGGACTGTTCTTACATAGCGCTTTTCTAGTCTCAAGGTCTCCTCAAAGCGCTTTTACATAGTACAGGAACGTTAACCATTCACACACATTCACCGAGGCCGTGGCTGTTTATGGGAAAGAAATTTTAAAACACAAGTTCACAATGTATCAGCCTAATCCTTAAACTTGTTATTTTTGTACAAAAACTTAAAAAACTGTTGCGAACTTGAGTAAGTTTAAGTCCATAAATAATAGGGTTGAGAATAGGTGGAATCATTAGAAATTGTATGGCCATGAAGTTCTTTACATTCTGTGATACAGAGCTTGAGCCATATCTAGCGTACATGAGGTCAAAAAGCAGAGCAACAGTGACAATAAGCAAACATAGTAAATGTGGCACACATGTCTGCATAAACTTCCTCCTGCTCTCGCTTGACTTTAAAGCAGATTTTACCAACTGCACATATGAACACACAATGAAAAGGTCATGCCCAAAATAGAAAAATATGAAAATAAACCCAACAATATTATTTGTTGTTATTGAATTGCAGGAAAGTTTAAGGATGGACCAGTTGTCACAATAAAGTTTTTCTATGTGAGAGCCACAGAGTTCCACTTTGGATGTCATTATCATTACTATAGTCTGACAAAGCAAAGGTACAATTCTGGAGATACACACTAACAAAACAGCCCTATGTTTAGTCATAACAGAGTGATACTCCAGTGGTCGACATATAGCCACGTATCGGTCATAGGACATCAGGGCAAGAATAGAAAATTCTGTTGATGCATAGGAATATATAACAAAGATCTGCAACAGACAACCAGTATAAGATATGACATGAGTGTTAGACAATAGATCAAAAAGGAATTTGGGATAAAAGGCAGCTGTCCCATAAAGACTATTGATGCACAAATTACCTAGAAAGATGTACATGGGTTCATGAAGTTTTTCTTCCAATACAATAAGAACAACAATAGCACTATTTATAAGCAATATCACACTGTAACACGATAAGGTGAGAAAGAAAAGAGTACCTCTGTGCTTTGTTGTTGTGTCATTTAATCCTGATAAGGAAAATGATCTTAAAGTGGTGGCATTGATCATTGTTTACCTATTTGTTATAAAATAAAAAATATCATTGGATAGTAATCCCTGTCTTGTCTATGACTGCCCCATATGGCTATATATTCAAAAAGCAGTATTGAAAAGATGAAACACAACGGTTGGCATAATAAATAAAAACTTGTCCAGCATACAATGTAACTGCTTTTATTCTTTGATGAGCATCATCACACTGTAATCAGCAAACAGAAACAGAAATAATGAAAGCTCTAGAGATTAATTATCCAGCCTAAGAAACAATGGAAATAACCTCATTCTTGTGCATTTAAAGTCATAGGTCACCCTTTATTATTAATTAATAATGTTATTAGTAACAGTAGTATTCATATAATTGTATTTGTTGTTTTGATGTCTGAGAAGATACAGAAACAAATGTACTATTTTGATTATAATTAATGAATCTCAAAAGGATTTACCCTGATACTCCAGCTATTTCAGTTCAGTTATTTTATGTTTTGTTTTTTTAAATTGGCTTTCAACCAAAAAAAACAATATCAACTGATACGTTATTGTTAGAGTTTTTATACTCTCAAATATCGATATCTGCCTTGAATATGCAGTAAGCCAGTCAGCACTGTGCATCAACAGCAATCTGAAGTGGTGTATAAATCACAAAAACCTTATACAGCTTACAAATGGACAAAGATATTAAAAGGCTCATACTTTAGGGTGCACAGAATAAATACCATTTTCATTCAGACTATAGCAATAATGCTAGAAAAAAAGAGCAGAAAGAAAATCCATGTGTCATTCACAGTCAACATGCTGCATGGAGGCTACATTGCAATCTTTGAATTACCGAACAATGTGCCCACGACTGTATTGTTAGGTCAAGGACATGATTCATGCTTAGTAACGTTTATGATAAAGGGTTGCTATTTTGCAGTTAATTGTAAGACTAGTGTAGGTAGCATTGGCAGCTGGACAACTGAGCAAGCAATGGCATTCAGATGAAGCAGCATCAAACATTGGGTGAAGCCACTGTAGGTTAAGCTAAGCAGATACAATGTAGATTTAAGGCCGGGTCAAGCAAGCCACATGGTATCTGCTCTTGACTTGGATAAGAGTTGGATTTAAAGGCAGCTTAAAGGTACTGTATGTTAGATCGGGGATCAGAGATCAGAGAAGGCTGTCACTGGTCAAAGTATTCAGTGTATTTCTTGTCTAACCTTTGGTAAAGCACTCTAAATTGCTTCTGTGTTTTAAAAGGAGCTACATCAATAAAGCCTTTCCTGTCCTTGCTTCGACTTTAAAATCAGAATATTGATCCCCTCAGGGAAATAATTGTTTATTTACCTATTTATTACTTCTTTACCAGTTTATACTTCAGCACAATAAAGGCGCTGCACCGCTCATATAATAGCTTCCTCCATTATGGACTCTCTGTTCTCTCAGTCTGCTCAAAGGTCAGCACTGTCACGAAGTTTGGCAGTTGGTCAGTGACACAAATTTGTGGCTCAAAGTTAACCAAAGCTGTACTTTCTGAAATGCTCACATTTATTTACTGAATCCATTAATTGTGGTGATTGATTTTGTTTGGCTATTTATCTATTTCTGTATTTTTCTGATGTGATTTTATTATTTATTATTTCATCAAGAAAGTTAATCCAGGAAATATGGGCATTGGTTTTTCTGGGCCTTTGTCATCCAGAATCTAATGTTAGCGGCCTTCTCTCAGTGTATAGGGAGTTTGCACACAGTTGCATGTTTGTTCTGCGTGGAGACTGCTGGTCCCAGTGCATGACATGAACAACAGATTGATGTCCTGGGGATAGAGATGTAGTGGACTAATGACTCTGAGGCTTAATCATCATGTTTACTCAATATTTCTGTGTCCCTGTGACATTGCATCAAAACAGGTGGGAGTTACATCAGCAACTCTTCATCAAAAACATGGAAATCTCATGTGAATGGACTGAACACATCAGGTTGTCTCAAATGTGTTGGCCTTAAGCCACTGTTTAGCCAAGTTTGTTTGTCACATGAACACTAAGTAAGTACTAAATAAAGATAATGCATCTTTATTGAGTCTAGTGGCACACAGTGTAACTATATATGTATGATATATTTGGTATTATCTGTAGTATCTAGTAAATAAAAATATTTAGCTTTTTCAGACTATGTCTTAAATATGTGTGTAACTTAAGCCAAACAACCCTAACCGTCATCCTCCTACTTTACATGTCTTTTCTTTTCATTCCACTTTCTACTTCTACTCCACTACGTTTCAGAGATAAATATTGTACTTTTTACTCCACTACATTAATCTGACAGCTTTAGTTACTAGTTACTTTACAAATTAAGATGTTTGCAAACAAAACACATGTAGTTTTTAAAATACAATGTTTTCATGAATTAAACTTTCCAACAATATATAGGCCTACAACTCTAGCTGGAACGATTAGCCAATTAAACACTCGGTGGAGTGTTTAATTTCTAAAATGCAATGATTTTTCTGCATTGAGTACTTTTACTTTTAATACTTTAACTACATTTTTCCTGATGATACTAACATACTTTTACTTAAAGGTCCTGTATGTAATATATAATCCAAAAATGACCCCCAATGCGTCATCAGATAGGGAAACTAATTTGAAACACTATCTTACAGCTACAGCTGTAACGTTAGTACAGCCATGAAAGCAGCAAACAAACGAACAATATCAACGGAGATAGATTCTACCCAACCTAAAAAAAACAGCATGTTTCTAACAAACCCTGGGTAAATATCTGGAGATGTATTTGAAAGATGGAGACAGCTTAGAGCCCAAAAAGATGCAGAGTTGGCAAATTTCCTCCTTCAAGCTAATTTATCACGACTACAAGAGAAAGGCATTTTATGTCATTTCAACATTTGTGTACTCGCATTGGATTATATAGCTAGAGTTGGTTACTCGTAAAAACAACTGAGACACAGCCAGTAAAGTGATCCCAACTGGTCCTGCTAACCCTGCTAATTGCTAACATTATTGGAGGACCAGGCAAGCGGGCTATGGCTGTTTACAACGTGTAGCCTGTGAGTTAGTTTTAAGTGTAACTCTTGCCCAAATGCAACCTAGGGTCTTTTTGTGAATGTACCCGAGTCAAAGTTCCATTAACTCAACTGACTGGTCCTTGTATTAGGCTTTGTAACTTTTGTTATCTCATTTATATATTTATTTAGTCTCTTACATGAAGATTTGGGTTTTTTGTCAAGAAAACGGTAGTCAACGGTTGTCAAGAAAAAAGCAGTGAAAGGGACCGCTGACCACGATTGGGAGCTCGAGGAGTAGGTTTCTGACTCTGTGGAGCAACAAGTGGGAGCCTTTCTACAGTCCAAGGGCATCGAATAGCCCTGTAACACATGGGTGATTTTAGACCCTTTTTAGGGGGGCTCTTTTGCCAGGCACTGTATCTGTGTCACATTCTCATTAGGGGCTGAGCCCCTCTGAAGGTCTGATCCTAGAATCGCCCCTGCTGTAACACCATTGAGGCTTGTCACCCTTTGCCCCAGAGAAATGACAAACCAGCCATAATAATGAGGTTTGTTAACCGAAAACACAAAATTGCACTGCTGAAACAAGTAAGGAAGTTGAAGTGAACAGACGTCAACATGAATGAACATCTCACCAAATGTGAAATACGGATATTGCCTGGAAAAACACGATCCTTGAAGAAGCAGAATAAAATACAATCTACATAGTCCACAAACTGCAAAATCTTGAGGCGAAAGTGATGGTGATCAAAGACATCAAGGAACTGGGCAAGTTTTAATGAGGAGCAAAGTTGATTGTGAGGTAAATGGAAACACAAGTGAATAAACTCACCTCAAACATGACACACTCTGAAAAAATCATTAATCTAGGCCTACATCTGGAGATAATACACTGTTACCTACAACCCAACTGCTTGCTGATTGTGATAAGCTGGAACTGAAAACATTTGAATACACTGAACATAATTCACAAGACATTGAACACGATATTGACCCAGAAAATAATTTCTTTGCTGACATCAATTACCACTGCAGCTATTACACCGATGAACAGTACAATAAGACCATCAACACAGATCCCAAACTATCAATTATTCATTTTAACAGTAGAAGTCTGTGTGCCAATGTTCTCAACATTAAGGAATATTTACGTCAATTCAAACAACCTGCAATATCAGAAAAGTGGATTAATCCTGAAAAAAGGTATTGACTTTGAATTAGCTGGTTATGAACTGAATTATAAGAACAGGGAGAACAAGACTGGAGGTGGGGTCGCTGTGTATGTGGACAAAAACCTAAATTTTAAGGTGATAGAGGGAATGTCAACTGTTTATTATTTATTTATGAGAATGTTTAAAAGTTGAAATCTGCATCGAAAAGAAGAATGTAATTGTTAGCTGTATTTATGGAGCACCAGGTTTTAATATTGAACTACTCACGGGGTGGATGGAAGAAATGTTCACAATGTCAAATCAAAAGGTCATGTTCATCTGTGGGGATTTTAATATAGATCTTCTTAATCCAAATAGCCACAAACCAAGTGAAGTCTTTATGAACACAATATGCAGTTTAACCCTCTAAAAATCACTAGACCCAGCAGGATTACATCTCACTGTGCCACTTTGATTGACAATATATTTACGAAAATTACAGAAAATAACATAATAAGTGGAATACCGATCAATGCCATCAGCGACCATCTACCAGTGTTTACAGTTTTTGACAATGACTAAGAAGGAAAAGCAGGAGATTACATTTGAGTACAGACAAGTACGGACAGAAGTGTCAATAAATGCTTTAAAAAATGAATTATCAAATGAAAATTGGGAAAAGGTAATGAAGAAAACATTGATTAAAGCATATGACATATTCTTTGGGGTGTATAAATTGTTGTATGATAAAAACAATTGTCAGTTTAAACAAATAAAACATAAATTTTCAGATAGAACATGGTTAACAAAGGGATAACAAAATGCCTGCAAAAAATTTACTATATAAAGAATTCATAAAAAAATAAAACCAAAGATGTAGAAACACAGTATATGAAATAAAAGAATAAGCTAACTAATATTATGAGAATTTGTAGGAAAGAATATTCGCCATTTTTTTTAGATAATAATAAAAGGTTTATGGAATATATTAAACAGTGTTATTGGTAATGTTTCTAAAAAAGTTAATTATCAACATCACTTTATTAATAATAATATGATTATTAATTAAATGGATGATGTAGTAAATGGCTTCAATAATTACTTTGTAAATGTTGGACCAAAACTGGCAGAAACAATCCCTGTGACTTCTGATGAGAAGAATGATTATTTCCTTGATAATTATCCTTACTCAATTTTTCTATCAGCAGTGGAAAAGATGGAAATTATAGAGATTGTTCATACATGTAAGAACAAAACTTCAACTGACTCTAATGATATTGACATGAAAATAATTTAAAAGAAATAAAGTAATTGAAGTTATTGCAAAACCCATAACGCATATCTGCGTAACAGGCAACAGTTTGTGATGATGGGTGAAAAAATGTTGTCTTGTTTGGACATTACTAGCGGTGTCCCTCAGGGGGCAATGAAGGTGCCCAATTCATTTTATTCTCTACATAAATTAAAACATTTCTCAAATTTGTCTTATTTGCAGCATCTTTAACTTTACTTTATTTAACTTTACTTTAACTTTACTTTATCTGTCACTTTAAAATTCCAGCAGTGCAAATTAATTATTATTGACTTTTGATTTAACAATCAACAGGCTCATTTCTAAGCTTGGCTGCTGCTAATTAGAGTAAACCTAAAGTTCTTTACTTAACTTATAGTTTTTCTCAATCAATTTGGCACATTTACTGAAACAAACTTAGAATTGTCAAAACTCAAAGTACAATCCTCACAACACGTGGTACATTCAGCACATCCCTCTGGGACCTGCAAAAGGTGATTACCCCATCAAAATAATTATTCAAATGTAAATAAATCATTGTCATCAAAACAAAAGGTTCCTTAATCATTGCTTTGACCAAAACAATCAAAATGCAAAGACATCAGACATCTTGTCTACTCTGAAAGTGTGATAGTTACCCACTAATGTCCATTTGCTAACATTGTATGTTTAGGCAGCTGAATAGTATGGATGTCAGCCATGGCACACACTATACTTTCTCATTGTATGTAGTACACACCAGCCAACCGCAAATACATAAAGGAAGCTTGTACAAAAAAAAAGATATACAACAGCAAAATTATCAGGAAATATGGTACAATATGTGCAAGAAAAAGAAAAATAAGCTGCAAATGTATCAACAGCTTGGGTCATCCAATCTCTCTTCTCTGTCTGGCCACAACATTTTGACATCACACCTGATATCCTCTTTGCAGTGCAACAAGGCAAAACATTTTGGTATGACCTGTAACTTGCTTGAGTTGGTTGGTTGCTCTAAGTTGTGAGGATATTGAATTGTTCCCCATCTAGCCTACATCTTTCCATCTGACAACCTTTACTACACATACCTATTATGTATCTTATATATATATATATATATGTGTAACAAGTTATTGTGATTGTTGGTTGCTCCATTTTGCATGTAGGGATTTACACAATGAACATGTCTAATAGTTGCATTTAAGAATAAGATGATTCAATCGCAAATTAATGCAAACTATTTTGATGGGCAAGGCTTCCTCTGCATTTTGTGCCAAAGCAATAATAAATGATTATACTCATGAGAACAACTGACCCAATGTTCATATAGTATGACAAAGTTTAATACTCATTTGATGATTGTGCCAAAGCGATTTATAAAAAACTGTAACACTTGTCTTTTTCTGACAAGGTCTCTAATCATAAAGCAGAATATCAGACTTTGGCAACTCTGGTAGTGCTAGTGTCAAAAATTACAACAATAAACAGTGCTCTACCCGTGTTCAAAAACTGATATTCTGCATTGCAATGCAACAAGGGAAAAGTGTTTGCATGATGCAGCCACCCCCTACAACAATCTGCTGTATATTGAGTAATGACCTTTTGCAGGTCACATAGAGTGGTGTGCTTAATGCACCACGTGGTGTGAGAATTTTACTTAGAGTTTTGACTATTGTTAGTTTGTTCCAGCAAATGTGCCAAATGAAAAACTGTAATATAACATATTACAGACATTTTCAACCTGTCTCTTGCCCAAGCAGTTGTACCAACATGCTTTAAATGCACTTCCATGTGCCAGTGCCAAAACACTCCAGCCCGAAGTGCCTTAACGACTACCGCCCTGTAGCACTCACACCCATCGTAATGAAGTGCTTTGAGCGGCTGGTCCTGGCACACCTAAAAGATTTGCTACCATCCACATTGGACTCACACCAGTTTGCCTACTGTAGCAATAGGAGCACAGAGGATGCAGTTTCCATGGCACTGCACTCTGTGCTCACACATCTGGACAATAAGAACACTTATGCACGAATGCTGTTAGTTGACTTCAGCTCAGCATTCAACACTGTCATCCCGGCTAAGTTAATAGCCAAACTTGGAGACCTGGGCATCAACACCTCCATGTGCAACTGGATTTTGGACTTTTTGACCAAAAGACCCCAGAATGTTCGATCAGGCTCCAACTGCTCCACGTCCATCAAACTCAACACTGGTGTACCACAGGGCTGTGTGCTAAGCCCGTTTCTCTTCTCCCTCTTCACCTCCGACTGCATGCCTGTGTACGAATCTAATTCCATCGTCAAGTTTGCGGACGACACTACGGTGATTGGTCTCATCAGCAACAACGATGAGACTGCCTATAGGGAGGAGATCCAGCACCTGGCCACATGGTGCACTGAAAATAACCAGCTCCTCAACACCTCCAAAACGAAGGAGCTCATCGTGGACTTCAGAAAAGAGTCAAGATGCACGCACGACATCATCCACATCAATGGAATGGCTGTTAAGCGTGTCTCCAGTTTCAAGTTTCTGGGGATCCACATCTCGGCGGACATGACCTGGTCAACCAACACCTCCTGCCTGGTCAAGAAGGCTCACCAGCGCCTTCTCTTCCTGAGGACACTGAGGAAGAATCAGCTTTCCTCGACTATTCTGGTGAACTTCTATCGCTGTGCAATAGAAAGCATCCTGACCAACTGTGCAACAGTGTGGTATGGGAGCTGTTCTGTGGCAGAGCGCAAGGCACTGCAGCGGGTGGTGAAAACTGCCCAGTGCATCAATGGGACTCCACTACCTGCCATCGAGCACATCCAGAAGAAATGCAGTCTGCATCGAGCTCGCAGCATCCTTAAGGACTCTTCTCACCCAGCCCGTAGACTATTTTCTCTCCTGCCCTCCGGCAGGCGGTTCAGGTGCCTCCGGACCAGGACCAGCAGACTAAAGAACAGTTTTTTCCCCAGAGCTGTCTCTTTATTGAACTCTAACCCTCATTGATCCCACTCCCCTCATATACTGATAGACTCTCCTCTCCCTCCTCACACCTGCCTCCATTTTGTTATCTGCAATACTATAATGTTTACTGGCACTGCTGACTGTTACTATAGTAACAACTGTTTATATCTGCATCTTGCACTACTTACCTTGACTGATATTTCAATTTGCACTGCCGACTGTTTATTCACAGTACCAATTGTTTACATATACATCTGCAATATCGTACTTTAACTGTAATATGCAATTACTTTCCACTGCACTTTAATTTGGATAGTTTCTGCCCAAACTTTATTTGTACTACCTTAAATCCATTGTTATACTGCTCATTTTAGCCTAACTTATTATATATATCTATCTGTAAAAATTCTGTTTATTGTAATAGCCATCTGTAAATATATTCACAGTACATATTCACCTGTAAATCTTGTTCACAATACTTGTTATCTATGTATTATATTCATAGGATAATCTAGCTGTAAAATTCTGTTTATAATAGTATTCATTTCTATATTTATTTACTACATATCCATCCTGCACTATGGAACCATTGTATATCCTGCACTTACTGCTATTGCACTTCTGGTTAGACCTAAACTTAATTTCGTTGCCTTGTACCTGTACCTGTGTAATGACAATAAAGTTGAATCTAATCTAATCTAAAATTGGTGTACTGCAACAGCAGACATGCAGGCAAACTTCTGCATGTATTTATAGCTTTGGCCACTAGAGGTCAGTATCAAACCAGTGTGTAATTATGTGAAGATTGCTTTTTGAAGTTATTTTGTTGGTAAAACATATGTAGGGTTGTGATGTTACAGTTTTTTAAATTGATTTGGCACAATCGCCAAATGACTATCAAACTCCGTCAAATTATATGACTATTTATATTGACTTTAGGTCAGCTGTTCACATGACTGTAAGACTATTATCATCGCTTTGGCACAAAATGCAGAGTAAGCCTTGCAGATCAAAATACACTCACCTAAAGGATTATTAGGAACACCTGTTCAAAATCTCATTAATGCAATTATCTAATCAACCAATCACAGGACAGTTGCTTCAATGCATTTAGGGGTGTGGTCCTGGTCAAGACAATCTCCTGAACTCCAAACTGAATGTCAGAATGGGAAAGAAAGGTGATTTAAGCAATTTTGAGCGTGGCATGGTTGTTGGTGCCAGACGGGCCGGTCTGAGTATTTCACAATCTGCTCAGTTACTGGGATTTTCACCCACAACCATTTCTAGTGTTTACAAAGAATGGTGTGAAAAGGGAAAAACATCCAGTATGCAGCAGTCCTGTGGGCGAAAATGCCTTGTTGATGCTAGAGGTCAGAGGAGAATGGGCCGACTGATTCAAGCTGATAGAAGAGCAACTTTGACTGAAATAACCACTCGTTACAACCGAGGTATGCAGCAAAGCATTTGTGAAGCCACAACACGCACAACCTTGAGGCGGATGGGCTACAACAGCAGAAGACCCCAACGGGTACCACTCATCTCCACTACAAATAGGAAAAAGAGGCTACAATTTGCAAGAGCTCACCAGAATTGGACAGTTGAAGACTGGAAAAATGTTGCCTGGTCTGATGAGTCTCGATTTCTGTTGAGACATTCAGATGGTAGAGTCAGAATTTGGCGTAAACAGAATGAGAACATGGATCCATCATGCCTTGTTACCACTGTGCAGGCTGGTGGTGGTGGTGTAATGGTGTGGGGATGTTTTCTTGGCAAACTTTACGCCCCTTAGTGCCAATTGGGCATGGTTTAAATGCCCCGGCCTACCTGAGCATTGTTTCTGACCATGTCCATCCCTTTATGGCCACCATGTACCCATCCTCTGATGGCTACATCCAGCAGGATAATGCACCATGTCACAAAGCTCCAATCATTTCAAATTGGTTACTTGAACATGACAATGAGCTAACTGTACTAAAATGGCCCCCACAGTCACCAGATCTCAACCCAATAGAGCATCTTTGGGATGTGGTGCATCCCACAAATCTCCATCACCTGCAAGATGCTATCCTATCAATATGGGCCAACATTTGTAAAGAATGCTTTCAGCACCTTGTTGAATCACTGCCACGTAGAATTAACGCAGTTCTGAAGGCGAAAGGGGGTCAAACACAGTATTAGTATGGTGTTACTAATAATCCTATAGGTGAGTGTAGTTTGCATTCAGCTGCTATTGAATCATATTACTCTTAAATGCAACGAATACACATGCGTTGTGTAAATCGCTACCTGCAAAACAGAGCAACCAACAATCACAATAACCTGTCACACATATATTAGATACATACTAGTTATGTGTTGTTGTTTTTTTAAACGTTTTCCAATGAATAGACTTAGGAGAATAATACAATATTCTCACAATTTAGAGTAACCAAATGCAAACATGACAGGTGAGTCACAGCAGATTGTTGTAGGGGGTGGCTGAGTCATGCCAAAGGTTTTTTCCTCCTTGCACTGAGGATATGCAGGTGTGATGTCGATAAAATGTTGTAGCTAGATAAAGACGAGATTGGATGAAACATGAGTTTTGCAAATATTGTGCAGCATTTCCTGATAATTTGCTGATAATTTTTTTCTGTAGCTTCCTTTGTGTATTTGTGGTTGGCTGGTGTGTACATACAATGAGAAAGTATAGTGTGTGCCATGACTGACAATGCAGGTGCCTAAATATACAATGGACAATAGTGAGTAACTATCACACTTTCAGAGTAGTCTGCATTGTCATTTGACAAGATGTCTTTGCATTTATATATATATATATATATATATATATATATATATATATATATATATATATATATATATATACACACACACACACACACACACACACACACACACACACAGTGGGCTTGAAAGTTTGGACACCCAGGTAAAAATGTGTATTAATGTGCATAAAGAAGGTAAGAAAAGATGGAAAAATCTCCAATTTTCAAGGGTTGTTGTAGTCAATCAGAAAAGTCACCATTTGTGTACTTCTAGAGTATTCTGCGATTTCTACAGCTGTGTGGCAGAATAGAAAACAAAGAAAATGTCTTGTTTAATGCTGGTACATGTATTAATTTACATTTGTATAATTGACTTTCATCAAGTAACAGATGTTTGTCAAGTAAACAGCTTCACTACTATTGTTCACTACTTGTTCTTGTATGATTAAAGCTTCAGTCAAATTCCTTGTATGTGCAAAAATACCTCGCCAATAAACTTGATTCTGAAGACAGTGCAAGCAATAAAGTATTGAGTTATAATTAACATTAAGGATTTTGTGACTTGTGTTGTTTACTTATTGGCCTAAGTCCTGCTAAGCAGCATCACAATGTTGCCTGTGTGACATTGACAATGTCTACAAAGTCATGTGTCCTGCCCATGAATGAAAAGTATTTCCACTGGCGTGCCATAAGGTTAAAGTGGTAAGTGACAGCAGTACGGTGGTGCATTATTTAACAATAAATACCATTCATATGTTGCCAGAACAAGCTGAACTTAAGGTATACTTACTGAGATTGAGATGTTTTGTCAACAGCTGTTTTCAAGGTCATAAATTTACTGAGAAGCTCAACATGCACAAGAGTTCACCTCTGAAGACAAACCACAAGGATCAACACATTACAAACCTTAACCATTTTATTCAAACTGTACACGTACAACAGGCTTATCTCATTTAAAAAAACAAGTAAAAAAAGACAAAAATGAGTATCCCCATAAATACAATATGCCTTTACAAAACAGAATCTGTGTTTACTTGGTAGGTTGCATATGTTCCAATAAAAAAAGAAAACCACACATATTCCTTCTGAAAACTTTGCACAAGACAAACAGTCTGGAATCACTGACACTGGCAATTACCTCATACCTTATTTGGTTAAAATATAGACAAGAGATATGTGTAGTGGAGTGTTGACCTGCTTCCTAACTCATTCCAACATATTAATTGTATCCAAGGTTTGAGGTATGTGGTGCATTCACATGGGAACAGTGGCACTTCTCGTAAACAAACTGCTTTAAGAGTATACTATGAGGATTGGTACTTAGTGTATATGCTCTACTATTAGTAAGTGTGGATTCAAGACACAGCTTTAGAGATTAAAATGCATTAGAACACAAGTCTTTAAGGTAATTAGTTTACCCCCATTGTGACAGGGTGTTTCCATTCCTCATTTACATGTAATGTATGTAAAGAAAATGTGCTATATCACAAGAAGCAAAAACCTTCTGGCAAACATATGCTGCCTTGCAGCTGACTCAGTTAAAATAGCATGCTTTTCTGCTCAGGTTGCACCACAAGATCTCCTACCGGTTTCATTATTTAGTCAGAGAAATAAACTGTGGGTTACTCATTAAATTTAGTGTATTAGATGCAATGGGACAAAAATCACTGGTTACCATTTTACGTTGTTGCTTTAGGTTACCAATAATGCATTCACCACTGTTAAGTGAGGACACGGTTAATCTACATGTAGCATTTTCTTACTTGAATGGAGCGTAAATAAATTAACAGTACTGAAAAACATTTTTGGGTTGGGACACTAGGCAATGTGATTGTTTAATTTTAATAACTTTTATTAATACATTTGTGTATTGTCTCAACTGATTCTGTACCAGATTAAACAATCCACCTCTGTTGAACACTGCTCCACTGCTGTCTCTCCAAATAAAAAATGATTCCACAAGATGACCTTTGACCTCATTTCTGGTGTTTCGGAGATTTAAAACAAACAAAAGTCCTGCTTCCAGACTCAGAGACAATAAATGCAGTTTCTGTGTGTTTAAGGCTTCTGTAAGGTAGCCTAGACACTAAAATAATGCTGTATAAAAACTCTAAAATGTTCAGCCTGCTTGTGAAAACCATATAACACTTTAAGTAAGGGATTAAGACAGATTTGGTTACACTGGCTAGAATACAAGCCAAATGTGTACAGTCTTCTTCATCAAAGAAAAAAATAACATCAAAAATCTCTAGCAACCATTTTCACCCAGTATGGATTAAATCTGGATCTTTGAAATGGTGCTTTGGATGTCTTAAAACCTTAGAAGTCTTTAGTCCAATAGTTGAAAGACCACACACAGAGACAAACAATAAGCTGTTGTGTCATTGCAGAGTGTAGGCCTGTGTGTGTGTGTGTGTGTGTGTGTGTGTGTGGTCTCCCTTACTGTTTAATCCTGGTCATCCTGTGGTGAATCAGTCATTTTTAAACACTTTTAACCATTAGAATAGCTGTGCAAACCAATACATAACTTCATTCACCTTCGGAGTGAACATTCAATACAGAAGCAAATACTCAACAGTCTGAAAAATAAAAAAATAAAGTAAAAAATAAAAAATGAAATGGTTTCGATTTCTGGGCAGCCGCTTGGCACACAATGGCGTGGAGTCACTAGATGATGGACTTTTTCTCAGATTAAAAACAGGCAAGATTGTACTCTGCAACACATATGAAAGCATTTCGATCTTTAGCTAAAAGCAGAGTAACCTAAAATGTACATGTATAATCCAGGGATCCAAAATTAATGAATTCACAGTCAGAGTGTGTGGCGGTGTTAAGGATCAAACCATTGACCTTTTTGCTGCAGCATGGGAAGATGGCCACACTGCTTGATCCATCAGTCTTTTCTGTTATGGTGTTTTCCACTGAAAAACTCTCACCAGAGTAGACAGGAAGTACATTCAAATTGTAATAGGATATATTCAATAATATGTAGGAAGTTTCATATTAAAAGTAACCCTCTCCAGTCTGACATTACAGTCCAGGGATCAGTATGGCCATTCAAACCAGTTTATAATCCAAGGATGCAAAAGCCAGGAGTGTGGGCTGATAACGAAAAAAAAAAGGAAATATATAGAAAAATCATCCAGCTTCTATCGAATATAGATTAAAGTTTGGTTGTGTGTCCAAAAGCCTGAATTGCTGTCACAACCTGACGACACGTGAAAAAAATGTCCAAAATAGTATTAAAAAAGAAAGCTATTTGACCTCATTTCCATGGTTATTGTATCCAAAACTCCGTGGCCTTGTGCCTTTTTGTTCCTCGAAACTTTACACCGTTGTTTCTCCGTGGTTACCGTTGCTAAGACGCTTGTAGAAACTCCGCCATGATTGAAGAGTCTTGCCGGACCAGACCCAGAAACCCGAAGTGATGCCGACGATCATGGTCATCAGGTATTTTATCATGAACACGGTGAAGTCTGGAGTCATGGGGGCGAAGTTGTGAACCGGGCAGGGTACGGCGAACCGCTTACATGTTTGCATGTGCCAGGTCCGCTGCCAGTGCTCCCTAAAGGCCTGCTCGTAGAAGTAACAGGCGATGACTATGGTGGCCGGTACCGTGTAGAGCACACTGAACACACCGATACGCACCATCAACTTCTCCAGCTTCTCCGTCTTGGTGCCGTCGTGCTTCATGATGGTGCGGATACGAAAGAGGGACACGAAGCCGGCCAGGAGGAAGGATGTACCGATGAACAGGTAGACAAAAAGCGGAGCCAGAACGAAACCGCGGAGGGCGTCGACGTTGAAAATCCCAACGAAACACACCCCGGTCAGGACGTCGCCATCCACCTGGCCCATGGCAAGGATGGTGATGGTTTTAATGGCCGGGACAGCCCAAGCGGCCAGGTGGAAGTACTGGGAGTTGGCTTCAATCGCCTCATGGCCCCATTTCATCCCGGCAGAGAGGAACCAAGTCAGGGACAAAATCACCCACCAGATGGAGCTGGCCATACCAAAAAAGTACAACACCATGAAGAGGATGGTGCAGCCCTCCTTTTTAGTCCCCTGAGCCACTGTCCTGTAGCCGTCATCCTTGAATTTATCCACACAAACAACTTTGTCCTCCAGGAAAAATCCAGCAGCGTAGGCTACCGCCACCATAAAATAACACCCAGATAAGAAGATGATGGGCCTCTCGGGGTACCTGAACCGCCTCATGTCCACTAAATAGGTGAGCACTGTGAATAGAGTGCTCACACAGCACAGAATGGACCAGATTCCAACCCACAGCCGGCCGAATTTGACCTCATCCTCTCGGAAATACATGATGCCGGTGGGTTTAGTGGGCTCACATGGGGCTCCGCAGTCGTTGACCCCCATAAATCGGTAGCCCAGGTATGTAGGCACAACCAGCTGTAGAGGGCAGGAGAACTGGTGGTACTGGTTGTGCTGGGGCGGGCGTGGGTTGGGTCGGCCTATGTTTGGGGGAAGGGTCACAGCATCGGGTGCATAGGGGGAAGACGAGGCCGGGCCACTGGGTTCGGATGTGTTCTGACCGACGCAGATCTCACCGGCTCCGTGGACGGGGAAAGCCTCGCAGCGCAGCCGCTCCGGCCACTGGAAGCCGAACTTATTCATGAGGGCTTCACATCCCTGCCGTGCACGCTCACACAGGGACCGGCAAGGGGGGATGGCCTGCTCCAGCACTGTGCAGACTGGAGCATACATGGAGCAGAGGAAGAACTTTAGGTCAGCAGAACACTGGACCTTAACCAGAGGGTAGAACTGGTGCACTTCTAGTCCGGCGTCCTCCTGGTTCGTGTGGCCCAGGAGGTTCGGCATGATGGTCTGGTTGTAGGCGATGTCGGTGCAAAGCGGGATAGAGATGGGCTGGCAGAACCCGTGTTCTGGGATAGAAATGCCACTATCACTGTTGTAATGTTGAGCAGAAGTGGATGAGAAGGACAACCCGCACACCAGCCACATGATCCGCAGCAACACTGAGCCAGTGGTGGACCTGGCCGCCGCCATAGTTAAGGAGGAGGGGGGAGGGAAGGAAAAAAACTTTGATCCAAGTAGGGCGACTTGAAAACTGTTTAAAAAAGCGAAGGAATCTGCATTAATTGTCGCACCACGTTAGCTTGTAATCCGAGTGCTTCGAGTTAGAAAGGCTATAATCGTTTTTCCTCGAATTTTATGAAGTTAAATCCAAGTGAAACGTTCGTCGTGTCATGACTTCTTGGTCTTTGTAAGTGACTCCAAGCAGCCCACTCTCACTGCCGACCCGGTGAAAATACCCCTTAAAGTCCCGTTTTCTTGAAGTAATGCAAACCCAAGTTATCCCAACGGGTCTAACATGTACGCGTTGTCACTTTAGCACAAAACAAAAAAGTTTAAAGGTTAAAAAAGGCTATATTTCCATCGTTTTCCGACTTGACTTCACACAGAGTGTCGGTTCGCATGCTGATCGGTTGGAAGTCCGGAGGCTCGCTCTCCTCTCACTCCGTGCAGATTCCACCGGTTTCCAGGCGCCCCCTCCATTCACAAGCCCTTCCAACAGAAAGCAGGGCGCCTTGAAACCAATGCCGCGTCTCAGCCAATCCTAGCATTTGTTTTCCTACAGGACTGTTCTTGATTGGCCTTTATTTAATATAGAAATAAAAATGTGTTGCAGTAATTACATTAAACCAGAGATTGTACAAAAATAATGGTTAGTTGAGGTGGTTTTCAAAGCAATTTGCCTGTAGTTGTTTTTATAAAGCTCTTAAATTATACTGTATTTATGACACAAGCCTTCTTTCTTGGATTGATGAAAAAGAAAAAAAGCATGTAAATCCCAAACCAGTATAATGCCACCTTAAGACATCTGTCAAATTCTGCTTGTACAGTCATGCAGTCAGGTCATTTTTGCAGACCAACTGTAGCTTCTAATGCCCATTATTTTATAACTAGGATTTTCTTTCCTATTTTATCATGATTCATCTTCTACATTAAGCAATCACTCCCTGTAGAAAATGCCGTGTTCTATGTTCACAACAGAAAGTTTACATCTGTTTGAGTTTTAAGCTTTTTTCCATCTACACTATTTTAGGTTGCAGCTGTAAAGTTGAGCTCTCTCCATCTCTTCACATAATCTCTACAGTCACTCACTGTGTGTAGGACATGGAAACACATTGCAGCGCAGTGAGCAAACCCTGAAAAAAACTAAATGGATTCCAGCTTCTTAACCACTCGACCACGGCAAGCACCGCAAGAACCTGTTGCTGTTTTCTGCTTAAAGGGTTTCATTGCAAACAATCAGATGCAGCTCCTGAACTGATCTGTATCATTGCGGGAATTAACAGCAACAACAGTCAAGGCAGCAGTAAATTGGATTGACAGCATGATCGATCTGCTCACAGGCGACCAAGTGTGGGAAGTGTAGGAGGTGTAGGAGGTTCTTGTTGGCCTTGCTGCATTTGGTGTGTTACCCTGAGTGGGATAATAGAGGGTGGGGGTAGGTTGGGGTGGGGGAAGGGACAGGAAGAAGAAAGAGAAGGAGCGAGAGCAGGAAGAGAAGCTGAACCAAAAGGAAAAGTCAGTAGTTCCCAGCTGTAAACTGGCCTATAAAAAAGACAAGTTAGATTGAAATAGGCCAGTAGGACAATTTGGATTTCTGACCCCCCACACAGTGGTATTCATCTGGAAACAAATTCAGGCAAAATGTCATTCCTAGACCTAAATAATCTTTGCGCTGCATTTGATACGGTTGACTGAAAAAGTGGGTTGGAATTTCCTAAGATGGGCCTCCATGACAGGGACCACTTCGTCTGATTCAGCAACTACAGTTCCATACAGATTCTCTTCACAAGTAGATTAAACAAACAAGAGACTGAAGTTACGGGCCCGGGGAGCTAAACATTAAGATGAAACTCCGTAAAGCCGAGGAGAGCTGCAGATTGCAAGTAACCCCATTTACATTTAACATTGTTTTCAACTTTGTTAATATAAAAATATTGATTATAGCTGCTTCAAAAGTAGATTAAAAACATGCATGTTCTCCACTGCCTTTGGCTAAATCTTAAAGGGGCTGTACTCGAAATACTGAAAAAAACAAACAGTGGGCTGGGATTGCCTGCACACGGCTCTCACAGCCTGTTCCCCAATACATGAAATACCTATGTTTTTTCACAGCCACATGCACTAACATGCACGCGTGGATTGGCTATCAAAACAAAGAACAGAGAAGCTTAGATTACAACACACACAGAGGGAGTGGGATTTCATTCTCTGCTCAGGATGCCATTACTCCACTGTATCTCTACATAGCAAATATTTGTTTGCTGCTATATTAATGTTCTAAATGTCGAGTACAGCCACTTTAGGTACTCACCATTATCTGCCCTGCACTTAAATGAATTCCCTTCTTTTATTTCTCTTCTTTTTATCTTATCATTAAAAAAAAATGTTCATAATCTTTATTTTTAATCTTTTACTAAATAATTTTAAAGGAAATTTTGTAATGATTCATGGAACCATATTCAATAAAACAGTACATAACAACCTCAAGTGGCCAGTTTAAAAATGCAGATAGATACAGGTATTTCTTTCCTGAACCGTTTTGTAGATGACATTGGTCTAAAACCTTATTGGCAGCTGTATACGTTCTGTCTATCTACTCGACCTATGATTTCAATATTCACCCTGACCTCAATCTCATCACAACCAGCAATACACTGATTACTGAAGTGATGATTGTATTAATAAGCAAAAGCCGAGGAGGTTGGTCCACCAGAAACCTATTAAATGTGTTTGGTTGTGAACAGTTTGTTTACTTTCCAGACTGCAATCTTTTCCATGATGCTTTATATAGAGACACGCAGCTGTCGTGGGCATGAAATCTGTGACCTCTGTGTTAAAGTATGCTAAGAAAAAGAATCACGATACACAAATATATATATACACACACACACACACATACCATAGCTGAGAATCTAAGATAGCTCAATAATAAATCTGAGCAATGAATCAAATTTGCTGGCCACTGCTTTTGATAAGGTGATTGGTTTCACTGATTAGGTTAAGCCTCGGTGTATAGAGCTGATGGGCAGCTTTGCATTAATTAAAGACTTCAGCTATTAAAGCTATTGGTTAGAACGTTAGTACACTGATTTCCCAGGAGGGTTTTGGACAAACCACCATCTGAATGTCACAGCACGCAAAAACCAGTGACGTTAGACACTAAGAATGAATGGAAGCCATCGTTTGAAAGCCATGAATGAACAGCCCAGTGAACCAAAGAATTACAAAAAAGTTACCTCAGTGTCATCCACATCATTGCTTGAGAAATGTATTTCAACATTTTCGGTATTCTGTATTGTATATATGGGACATGATTTAAAGTATATAATTGCATGTGTTTGTACATGCTAAACTTGATTCCAGTACATAACAAGGCCATTCATTTGCTGTTTTTTAATGTGTGCATGTGTAGGTACTAGAGATGGTCAGATACCATTTTTTGCTTCCGGATACTGATTCCGATACCTGAAATTGCGTATCGGCCGATATTGAGTACTGATCCGATACCAGTGTGTCATATATTTTTATTATGTTTTAACAGCGGTGTACTACTATCCCTGTATGGATGAGATATGATTTCTATCTTTGTTGTTCAGCCTGGCTCAGGTTAAACTTTTTGTGAAACATGAACAAACACAAACAATGAACGCCACACAACTTTCTTTTATTATGCAGTCATAATGGGAAAAGAACATAAATAAACTACTTTAACGAAGATTTTCTTTAGGGCTTTATTACGTGGTATCAGATCGGTGCATAAACTCTGGTACTTCCTGATACCGATGTCAGCGTTTTAGGCAGGTATAGTCATGATAAATTCAGGTCAATCCCATATTAATTTCCTTCCTCAATGACCTAAATAAATACAGGTTGTTATGAAGAATCCTGCAGTAAGGTTAAGCATTAAACAATTTTAACCATCACATGACAATAATCATGATGTCAAAATAGGTCTAACAAATGTAGAAACAATATAACAAGAAATATGTGTATGCTACTAGACTTAGATAAGTGATTAAATTAATAAGGATGTTTTTCTGTAGAAACAAATTATAATGTTGAGCTTCAGGATTTTGGGTAAAGATTACAGGCCACTAATTGGTGACCACTAATTTGGACAATAATTGATGATAATATGAGATTGTCATGCAAATAGCCCATACCCACACAGACAAAAACATGTAAACACATACAGTGTTCAAACTGACAGTTAATAATGGAGGCCAGATGATGGTGTTTTAAAAGGGCTGAAATTACTTTGGTCTCTTCCTTGCTGCCAGCCACACACACACACACACACACACACACACACACACACACACACACACACACACACACACACACACACACACACACACACACACACACGTCGTTTCTCCCCGTGGTGTAAAACACAGCAGTTAGTTGCCACAACAGGTCAAATGGACGCACTTCATCGTTTCTAAATGTAGCCGTTTGTTTGCTTGTGTGTGTGCGTATTTATGTGTATAGTGTCTGCAATGGTCAAGCACATGTGGCCAGGTCAGCAGGTTTCCAGACAGTCAATCACTGTTTGGACTAGGGTCTGCTGTAGCTGGACATCTGCTGGGGGGGTTGTTAAACAAACAACAACTAGATTTACAGTAGACCAAGGTGGAATAAACGAATTAACACAACAAAAAAAGATTTAGATGGTTTGGACTGTGCTTGCTCAGTTCAAGGATAGCCAGAAGCGTGACCGCCGTGCAAAGTATGTGAGCTACCGTGTGAAACCCAATACTGAACAACTATTTAGATGTGGAGTTGAGGAGGAAAAACAAGACTTTATGCTTGGTCTGAGGAGGTTTTCAAATTTGAGCACAGCTTACAGAACATGTTGGCTGACCAAGTTGGTCTAACCAAGTATTTTTGAGGATTGAGCTAAAACATTTTAATGCACCATGTCAGTTTATGTTAATGCTTCAATCCATATGTGTGTGATTATGAGATGATTTTAATGTAAGTTTTATGAATTTGTAAGCATTATTTTTGGACTGGCATTTGAAAATGTGACTACATTCTGGGTCTTGTTTACAGTATATGGTGTAAACCCATGCGGCCTGGGCATATCTGCGTGAGACAACAACAAAACTTCATCATCATTTATCTATTTATCCATTGATTTATATGAAATGTCTGCGGGACTGGTGCATATACTTTAGCAAAAGTCTTCAAACATTTTAGGAGTTTTTTAGGCCTAGTGCCCCCTATTTTACTAGAAAAAACATTGTGCCTTATGCAGCTTTTCTTGAACTATTTACTGTTTTGGGGCGACCTCTAGCTCACCCAGTTGAGTGTGCACCCCATGTAGGGTGATATCAGTCCTTGGCAGTGGCCTGGGTTCAAATCCGACACACGGCCCTTTGCTGCATGTCGTCCCTCCTCTCTCTCCCCTTTCCTGTCTTCAAGCTATCCTGTCAATTAAAGGCCATACAAAGCCCAAAAAAATATCTTAAAAAAACAACAACGATTTACTGTTTTGAATTGTCTGCTGTACATTGCCCCACAAAAAGGATGTAATGTTGAACATTTTGATTTTTGAATGCTTACTTTGACCTTTTCAGCTATAATGAATACTTTTATAATAACAGTGGTTCACATGACTACTTGTATGTGAAAGGTGTTGTCCGCAGTGAGAAACTCACAGAGAATTTTCATCAGTTATATGGAGCTATAAAGCAACTTTGAGCTCATTGTTTAGCTATCCGGCCCACAACTTTACTGTTTTGGTTAATTCCCACTGCTCTCATAGTGTTGTTTCCAGCCACAGCAGGCAAATAGTTTAGTAATAAAGCTCAGATAAAGACACTATATGCTTCTTGTCCTGCACCAAACAGCAGGCAGACAAAGTTAGGGACTAGCTGGTGAACATAGTGGTTTATTTAGCAAATAAAGAACAAGATATTACCCTCAGGAAATGAATGAGAGCAAAACAGAGCTAAAAGAAGAGGAAATTAATTGGGTTTGCATTCGTGGACACAGACACAATTCCAAATGAATGCTAAGTCGGTACATATCCGCTGGATTTGTGAATAGGTAACTGCGTGCCAATAAGTATGTTACATCAACTTGAAAGGTGGTATGTTGTGTTTACAGCCATAAGGTAAAGCAAGTTTAATCCAAAAATAAATGTACAGCTACTCCCCATCCAAAAATTCAAGGCTAATAGAAAGGGTACTGCTATCAAGATGAGACTAGCAGGTAGTCATGGCAACAACAATGGAGGAAAGCAGAAATAGAACAGTCAACTGAAACGTGCTGAAACATAGTAGAAAAGGGCATCTGATTGGCTTAGGAAGATGTAGTTAAGGCAGTTACTTCAGGATAGATGGCAGCACATCAGGATGAGTGACGGGTGTTGAATATGGAAGCTTTAAAGCCAGCTGTAAAAGGTGCAACATACAAAGCAGAAAATATCTATTCTATTTAGTATTTGTTTGTTCATTAAGCTGTCTCCTGCCTGGTTTCCTTATTGGTGTGTGTGTACATCTGAATTAAAAAAAAAAAAAAATATATATATATATATATATATATATATATATATATATATATATATATATATATATATATATATATATATATATATATATATATATATATATATAGTATGTGTGGAACACCCGTTTCAATGGGGGGAGGGGAGATCGACCTTAAGAAGTCAGCAGAGAGAGAGAGGAATGCAGGCAGCTGGTTTGTGTCTGTCAGTGCAACACAGAGAGCCTACAGTACTAGGCTACTCTCACTCACACACACACACACACACACACACACACACACACACACACACACACACACACACACACACACACACACACACACACACACACACACACACACACAGTGATGAAAGAACGATTTATTTGGACCAACAGAGTGTGTGTTCCGTCCAGTGGCGGGCAGCAGGAAGCTCACTGACTGACATCTAACTACTTGGACAAAAATTCCATACGCGAGTGTGACCAAAAAAGTCCATGCAGTAAACTACACACAAACTGTTGTTAAAAATACAGTCAAAGTAAGCATGGTCTGGGTGTAGGTCAGTCTTGTTGTATTTATGCTCCTGACAGAGATCTATGGACTGAACTACTGCTGCAGACTAATGGTGGGGAACACACACATCCAGTGGAGTCAAAAAAGTGTTTACGCTAGGACGGTGACGGTATTTCATTGTTTGTGCTTTGTACTTGCATTTGGATTGAAACAAGGACTATGTTGTTTACTTTTCAGATTTAAATTAAATTTCTTATGAACATTGTTTTGGATTAATTTACTTTTTCATTTACCTCAAACATATTTCAGTTCTGTAATTTCTTGTTACTTATCAGCCAACATATACAGCAATATTGATATATCTGTGATCCACTAATATTGGCCTGGTGCTATTGCCAATAAACGCAACAGAATGGAAGGAATTTTATCCAAATAAATAGATTAAAGCCTGAGAGTCTACATCTTTGCTAGCAGCACTGTGAAGCTGTGCTTTGACCTAAATGCTAATGTCAGCATGCTAGCATGCTCTATGACAATGTTTACACGCTGATGTTTAGCAGCATGGCTAAAAAAACTTAAGATGGTCTATCTATCTACTGTATATATCCATCTATCTGTCCATCCATCGATCCATCCTCTGGCAGTTAAGCCCAGGTCCATATACTAACCTTTGGTGCACCGGCTTCAGGACTTCCATACGGTGACAAAGGTATCTAATCAGTAAGAAAACAATGAGAATTCAGATGTTTTCATCCTGTAAATCACGCAAGGGTAATATGGGAGCCTATGTCTAAACCTAAGGGCATTCTGGGTGGACATTTGAACATTCGGAGTATATTGTCAAAATATGATCAGATTCAACATGTGCTAACTGACTTTAATTTAGATTTTTTTAGCAATGAGCGAAACTTGGCTGCACAGTAACCTCCCGAACAGCATGATTGATGTCCCCGGTTACACTTGCCACAGAAAGGATAGAACATCTGACAAAGGGGGGGGCGGAGTACTATTCTGTGTTAGAGACACTCTGAAATGTAATAAAATCAAACTGGATACATCATGAGAATGTTTAGCTTTGAATGTTTTATTATCCCCTAAGATGAATTTTAACATTATAATGCTGTATAACCCACCATCTCATGAGATTTAATTTTATGATAACCTAGATAAACTTTTTAAATATGATAATAGCCGCACAGAATACATCTTTCTTGGTGATTTTAATATTAACTGGCTAGAGAAAAGCCGTAGAAAAAACTTAAACAGGCTGCTGTCAAAACACAGTCTTCAGCAGATGATGAAGGGCCCAACAAGGATCACGCAAACGAGTAAAACTATGATAGATCTGATAGTCACCAACAGACCCCAGCAAATCATTAGAACGTACAATCTACAACCATGGTTGTCCCATAACTTACTAAACAGTGTTTGTCAAAAATCGTGAATGAAAGTAAATTAGGGAACCCAGGTATCCCCAAAAACAAGCGGACGCAAGTTGAAAATGATCTAAATAATTTAGACTCGAATAACGTTCTACAATCAAATGATTTAGAAAATTGTTGTAACTCCCTGATAAAAAAACCATACAAACCCGACTGGGAAATATACTAAGACATTTATTTAAAGGTACACAACGAAAAGTCTCGTTACCATGGCTGAACAATAACTCTCGCCAGCTAATGAAAAAAAGAGACTATGCATTGAAAAAAAAATCACTGCTCTCTAAAACAAATACAGATCTTCTCACCTTTAAAGGACTGAGACATGCAGTAGTCAGAGAACTGCGTAAAGCAAAGAGAGCCTATTTTATGCAATTGATTGAGGAATCTGAAGGAAATAGCGCTTCCCTGTGGAAGCACCTCAACAGTCTTAATAAACTCAAGCCTTGTCAACAAAAAACAATAACAGAATTGGAAGTAAATGGAGTTATCAGCCCTAATGTTAGAATAATTTCATTATCAAGAATAGACAGGAACCACTGAAGTTATAATAAAGTTAGGTTTACTTGCAAGTAGAATCAGTTTTACAGTAGGCTACTCACAGCATCAGTACAGAAAAATGACTGCCAAAAAAACATTCTACAACAGCTTATAATACAATGTAGAATGAGATAATTCCCTACAGTCACAATAAAGCGTCAATGTTGTCAGTTTCTCACAGTCCAGGGGCGCCTGTTTTCTTCCCAACCTCACACCAGATTCAGAAATCATAATCAGAAATACTTTATTGATCCCCGAAGGGAAATTCTGTAAACTGTGCACAGTACACCTTGCTGTACACCGTGTCCCAGACAAGAACAAAACAGTGCATTGCAACATAATAAACTAAATAAGTCTAAGACAAAGGATGTGTTTGGGTTGGGCACTGCCTTTATCAGAACTCTGCCCTGGTTAAACCTGCACAAAGGATCAAGGAGGCAACTATAGGCCAATCTCAATATTGTCTAGAAAGCAACAAACTTAACTACAAACAGTTTGGATTTAGAGCAGGGTACTCTACAGAAATGGCTAATTGCTACCTTACCAAGAACATCAAGAGTAAGTTGGACAAGGGTAATGTTATAGGAGCCGTGTTTATAGACCTAAAAAAGGCCTTTAACACCGTGAACCACAATATACTCTTGAATAAACTCACCACCTTTGCAACTTCTTCAGCTGGTTTGCATCATATCTGGAGCATAGAGAGCAATGTGTTAAAATAAACACTGAACTCTCAATGCCATTACAATCCACAATGGGTATCCCACAGGGCTCCATCTTGGGGCACCTGCTCTTTAGTTTATACACCTGAAATAAAAACACAAACCAAACTGAAAATATATAACAGAAAGATGAAATACTGGCTGAAAGAAAACCAAAAACACAACTACTGAATCCGTTGTTGTGTTGTTGTAATGTATTGTCTGTGCTAGATACCTGGCTGTTTGCGCATGGGTGCCACGGTTCATCCCAGGGTCTGTGTATGGGAGATGAACCTTTGGCAGCCCAGGCCCCTCACTATTGGGGTGGGTATAGGTGAGCAGGTGCGAGCAGCTGGGTGATTTGGGTTTGTGCTGTTACGTGATGTGTTGGTTTGTGTAATGTGGTCTCAACTTTGTGAAATGTTTATTTATTAGTATACAATGTATTTATTTGCTGCATGACTGTGTAACTCACACTATGTAGGTCTTTAAAAAATTAAAATCTAAAAAGTTTTTTTTTTTAGAAAGGCCTGACCAGGGACTGGAGTTGCAAATTAGCCTATTGGCTAGAAACCTTTTATGCAACACATCTACATATATTGTTATGGCCTGTACTGTAATAATGATGTATGTAATAATGTGCGCTGCATTGTCCCTGATAAATAAATTGATTATAATAAAACAAATTGTTCAGGGGTTCATATAACAAAACCACTCAAGATTACATTTTTGGCCATCCCCACAGGCATTGTGTTTGGTAAGTGTCCTGAATGGCAGGGAGCTCCCTGCCAGTTGTCTGGTTCACTGTTCTAACCAATCTCTGGAGGGCCTTGTGGTTGTGAGATGAGAGCTGCCAAACCACACATGTCACAATGCTCTCAATGCTCTGTATGGGTTTGTGAGGATTGGATAACTTCTTAAGTCTCCTGCAAAAGAAGAAGTGGGAAGTTCAAAACACTATTTCTGTGTGAACAGTCCATTCAAGGTAAACTAGAAATGTGACCCTTTCACTCAGCGGGTGGTGGTTGCCTCCTGCAGCTTCTTGTAGTCCACTATCATCTCTTTGGTGTTGAGGTACAGGTTGTAATCATAACACTAACACACTAGAACTTTGACTCCCTGTCTGTAAGCTGACTTGTTGCCATTAGTGATTAGGCCTATGATGCTTTGTGTCATCTTCAAATTTTCAGTGCATTGAGACATAGTTGTGAGTAATCAGGTCACGCAACAGAGGGCTGAGGACGAAGCCCTGGGGGATACCAGTGCTTAGGCTCAATGAGGAGGAGGTGGGGTGGCAAATTCTCACCACTTTATAGGCCTATTTGTGAGAGGGGAGCAGCTGCAGAATGAGGTGTCAAGTCCCAGGTCCATGTCACCAGAACTGTAGGCAGTGGATTGCGCTCCACTGGAAAAGTGGATTCTACCATTACTGCGTTTTTTTGTTAGGTAATTTTTAGGTGCAGCACCCAAGCCGTTTTGGGCAGCACTTAAGCCAAAAGAATGTTAAATCAATGTGTGCATCAAAACTAACTAAAATACTTTCCTCCGTTTTAATTGTTGTAATCTGTCCCCAGTGGACTTCTTTGACTTTAAGCTTTTTGATTTTGATTTGCTCTAGCCTTTCCAACATTTTAGACACAATGTCAAATTGCTTCTTCTTTTCATAAATTGAAATCCCTTTTCTTGAGAGACAAACCCTAAATCCTCTGCCAAATATGTGGACCTAGAGTTTTTATAAAACTAGGGAAAACACTGGAATGTCATTAATGCCCTTTGTAACGGAGTCACTGTTACATATTGATGTTGCCATCAGATGAGTCTGTCAGTCTGTAGTCTCAAGTAACAAGTGTGTGGTCACTCAGCACTGGACAGTTATGTAGAACTGGTTTGTCCTGTTTGAGTCTTTTCTTGTATGCTTGGAGCAGGAGTATAGAGATATGATCTGCTTTCCCAAAGGCCGGGCAGGGGAAGCTCATTTAGCAGTGGTCCAATGAGCATAACCTCTAGTAGGCATGTTAACATGCTGGTAATATTTTGACAGAACCTTTTTTATGCTGGTGCTGTTGAAACTGAAAGCTGCCTGAGCATGGACATTCTAAAAACCACTGATAATATCATTCAGTTCATCCATGGCGTTAGCTTTATGTGCTTATTGTGGAATGTAAACTACAGTTTGAGTAATGAAGCTGACCCCTCGAGGGGGATAGAAGAGTCTTAGGCTACATCCAAATCATGGATGTATAAACTGAAAATACTTAAGACCAGGGATTTATCGCTTGGATCAACGACAAGGTGGAACTGTAATAAAAAGTAGGTAAGCCTACCTAACCGATAAGACAGACGTGCGTCGCCGCTTCCAAAAGGTCTCTGTTTCTGCCCATCCAGTCTACAATGCAAACCCGGAGTTTTCTTAAACTTTACAAATGTCTCCATTTTAGGGGCTCAGAAAAGTCGGAGTAATGTGGCCTAAACTAAGCAAAAGATATGCGTTTTTAAACAAAGATGCATCTCAAGTTATGAAAGACCCTTCCACCTCCACTGAGAGCTTGTGTGATGCAAATATTTCTACATAGAAGCCCATCCTATTATTAACCATCTAATAAGAGTTATATTGCTTGTTCAATTGCTCTACTGCTTGTCTAGGGACAGAGCATTTGCCAGAATGATACTTGAAAGAGAGGGTTTAAAGTACTTTTCTGAGTTCTCAAAAACAAACAAATGGAAATGTGTGGTTGGTACTCATTGTGAAATTGGTAATATGTAAGTACATAGTGATGTTTGTCGATCATATTGTATCACTTAAAGTAAACAGAACAAATACAAAAACATGGTTAGCACTGCAACAATTCTAATGCGGTATATGACCCCTCAGATAGACTTGGTTTAACAGACTTAAGCAACACAGTAAATTTCTTCTGTTATTTCCTTGACTAAACACAATAGTCCTTTACTTCCCCTCCCCCACAGTGAGCACACACACACACACACACACACACACACACACACAGCAGTCTTGGAGGTGAAGTGCTAATTGATGCAAAGTAATGGAGGAGGTGAAACCACAATGCCTGCCCCGCTAAGCTTTACATAGAGCTTGCTTTGCTTGCATGGCTTGTATTCAGTAAACCTTATGTATTTTGATGGTGTGTTTTTGATTGAGAATCGATCAAGAGATTGGAATAAAGAAAACAGAGAAGAGGAGGAAGAAGAAGATTAAGAATAGGTGCAGGGGAAGGAAGAGGACTAGGAGGGGGGGAGGCCTCCTGCGGTTTTGAGGTCAAACACACAGCTGTGGTCATCACCTTTCACTGCAGGACACACACATACACACACGCACACACACACACACAGACACACCCACCCACACACACACACCCTACACACACAGTGATCATCACCCTCTGTAAGAGTTTGACATGAGCCAGATGGTCAACGCTCTCTCTTTATATGACTCTTTTTTTCTGTCATGTCCACAAGCCAGTGTTTTTCACACCTAAAAACCTAGCTTCGAATACACTCTCCAGAGTAGATACGTTTGAAAACACTAATCTAGCATTGTAGTGTGAATGAGGCAAACAATGCCAAGTCAATGATGTATCAATAACATGTCTTCAAAGCCTCAAACTCTCTGTAATTGTTCATTGTGAATGCCAATGGAGATTAACCTATCTCTAAACCAATGCTGTAAAAACTTTAAAATGGTCTCAGTGGTGGAGCATTTCCAAAAAGATAACAGATTTGGCTAGATTGGCTTTGACATGGAAAAACTATGAAGGAGCAACATTTGGTTTATTGAGATCTTCAGTTTGAGCTTTTAATATTCTTTTCACATTTGTGCGTAAACAATGACCACTATGCAGAGTTATATATATATTCTGTTCAACATACATTTTAAAATGAATGTTTAGGCCGGGTTGAGCCTTGTTTATTGGGATGATGCAGATGTCCATGGTGGTTGATGCCCTCCTCTTCACTTCCCCTGTGCAGACAAAAACAGGGCCAGTTGAGCTTGTTTTTTTTTTTCTTGATCCAAGTTCCAAAACTTTGCACTGCACCATCGTCCTAATCCCTACCCGTGGCCTGTAATCATGTAATCACCTGTATATAATGTAACTGATCTCAGCTGGTATTCTGTCTATAATGGAGTGCAATGGAAATTTCTAAGTGACCCCAAACCTTTGACCGGTATTGTACATCCAAACCCAGGTATAAAACTCTTTCCAGTTAATGCTAAATAAATGTGATCTCCTTTACATTTTTAAGAGTTATCTCCCACTGCTGTCTAACTTTACAGATTTAGATTTAAAACATTGAAGATATATCTGCTATTAACATTTGTCAAAATATGTTATATACTGCATCCTGTATAGATTCAGTGGACATACAGTGTCTGGTTGTAAGCTCATAATGAATAACTTTTGGGATAATGAGAATATTTTTAAATTAACTAAATTAATTTATTTAGTGTTTCTGGTCCAGATATTTAATGCATGTAAATGTTGTTCCCCAGAAGGTCAAACTTCCTCCATCTAAGGGGGCAAGCTGTGTGTGTGTGTGTGTGTGTGTGTGTGTGTGTGTGTGTGTGTGTGAAGATCATGCCAAATTACCCTGTGCCTAAAATGTTTTTATCAGACTCCAAACATGTGTTTCCAATGTTCTTTAAATATGCTGTCTACACACACACACACACACACACACACACACACACACACACACACACACACACACACACACACACACACACACACACACACACACACACACACACACACACACACACACACACACACACACACACACACACACACACACACACACAGTAATCCCAGTGCCAGATAGTTAAAATTAAACCCCTCCCTTGTTGTCTAAAACAAAGTTAATGTTTCTTCCTTTGGCATCAGACTATACGTGAATAAAAAACTGATAAAGACAGTAATGCAAAGCTGACTGAATGTATCTGTTGACAACACACCAGTACACCAGTAAATTATGTTTAACCTAAAATAAGAGAATGTCAAAAATTGCGATTATGGCTTATATTTGTGTCTGTAGTCTGTAATTCAACAACTCTCAGGAATTCCAAGATCATCCTAATATTAACTAAAATGAGTTTTTTTTTTTTTTTTTTAAAGTTAATCATAAGATTATCAGTACAGGATGCTAAGTCATAATATCCAGATAGAGAAGTTATGTATGAGGGGAAAACAATCAGCTCTCTCCAGTTTTCTGACTTTGTTTATGAAGTTTT
This sequence comes from Percina caprodes, assembly GCA_013375575.1. Classification (NCBI taxonomy): domain Eukaryota; kingdom Metazoa; phylum Chordata; class Actinopteri; order Perciformes; family Percidae; genus Percina; species Percina caprodes. The sequence continues at coordinate 685,329 of JABXJD010000255.1, forward strand.
TGATGCTTTTAAAGGAAACAGTTTTCACTAAATGTGACCCAAGATTTGCAGAAACAATCAAATATCAATTACAATTGGAATACATGTTCATTACAAATCTGGATTATATGTCTGTACAGTTGTACACATTATAAGCGCTGAGGCAAAGTTTAGAGTGCTCTGGTGTGTGTTACCTACTCCTCTGCTCCTCACGACATTGTGGCCAATTAAACCGCTCTCTCGGGCTTGCTGTGTCTCTGTGGCCTGGCTGCAACCCTGTATTTTTCTCTCTCTCTCTCTCTCTTTCTCTCTCTTTCACTCACTCTCACACTCTCACTCATGTGTAAATCCATGTTGTGTTGCTTCCAGCAGCAGTAGAAGTTTATGAGGGTTTGGACAGGGAACTACTGGCTGCTCAGGTCACGACATGGGGTTATTTTGTTTGTGTGTGTGTGTGTGTGTGTGTGTGTGCGTGCAACGATCAGGGATAGCATGGGAGCAGTGTTTTTTTTATTTTTAAATAAAATAGATTAAACTTTGTTCTGAAATGGCAAGTTAAGTCTGGTTTTTCATGAACTACAAACTGCAACAAATATGACGGTTGCAGGTAGGACTTATTCAGTAGCTTGTTGCATGATCATGCAGCCTTCATCTTTATTTTGCATTGCCATTTACTACCAATTATATAGTGTTTTCTCCTAGTCAGCGGTTATTCACTCTCTTTTCTGTACAGTTTGACAACTGTGCAAAGACGTAAACTTGTTTGAGTAAAATACAGATTATTGCCAATGTTACGTTATTGTTCCATAGAAATACAATTGAAAACACAATACCCATTATGATGCTAATGGTTTGAAAATAGAACATGAACAACAATGACATCAACAGTGTATCTCTTAAGAGTTGAACTTCACAACACTAAGATGTTTGTGTGGTGAAAACTGAATATTAGATTAGGCAGAAATAGGAGCACATGCTGCATGTCTTGTGTTCAGCTCTAAGAAGGCAAAAATGTAGACACTTTTTCTCTGGATTCCCTGCCCTTGTTCCCTTTTTCATTTTTTCCGCCTGTTTTACTGCAGGCAGTAAAAGTCGGAGCCAAAACCTGCTGGACACTTTTATATAGAAAACACTAAAACGGCAAACAAGAGCTGATCACGAACATGGGTGAAAAGAAAGGAAAGGGGGGAAAAAAGGATATAGTGAAAGTTTGGGGTCACTTAGAAATTTCCATTGCACTCCATTATAGACAGAATACCAGCTGAGATCAGTTACATTGATTTGTATAACCAGGGAAGCAGATTTCAGATTACATCATGTGCTTACATAACTGCAAAAGGGTTCTCCAATGTTTTTCTAGTTAGTTTTTTAAAAATTATATCAGATTAGTGAACAGAATGTGCCTTTGGAACATTGGATGAAGTGTTTCTGATAATGGGCATTGTAGATACTGCATTAAAGATCAGCCACCCACTCAGATCAGCTGGTATTCTGTCTATAATGGAGTGGTATGGAAATTTGTATGTGACCCCAAACCTTTGACCGGTAGTACATATATATATATATATATATATATATATATATATATATATATATATATAGACACATACAGTATACATTTACACACTGTGTGTATATATTAATGTAATTGTACAGTATACAGTGGGACTGAGTAGGGGAGTAAAATTGTAGATAACATGATGAGACACGTGGCTTGATAGCCTAACAAACAGTGGTCCAGCTTAGAGAGTCCAGAACTCCATCACTGAAAAATTGTAGATTGCCAAGGGTTTCGGAACTACAACATACGGTAATATCAATTGCGGACTGATTGTTTTACATTTGTGATATGACTCACCTTGTCACGGTTAGGAGGACCATGGCTGTGATGATCTCTAATACTCCAACTGGGTCTTCTGCAACAGAGAACAGCAGAAGCATGTTTTAGTTTAAATACTTTTATATTTGGTAATATATTAGAGTCACTCTTAGACAAAAAAACTCTTTTTGAGCATTGGTGGTGTGTGAGTCAGCTGTTATGAAATCACATTAAAATGTAGGGGAGCAAATGAGCAGATGTTCCACTTACCTTTAGGTATTTCTCCAGATGCTGACTCACTAAACCCGACACCAGATCCATGGAAAACCTTTTGTAGTCATTTTCTGTCGAGGACCGCACACCATCTCTACATGATAAAAGGACAATTTGAATAAAAACAGAACTTAAAACAAGCTGTCCTGCTTTAGAAACTTTGTAAAACAACTGAACATTATCACATAAAAAAATTTAACCTTTGAAATAATATGTTATGCTAAAAAATTCCTTTGTTATCTTATGTTGTATATATCCAAGAACATGTTTCACAGGCTTATTTTGTACAGGCTACATTTTAAACCCTTGTAAGTGTAAATGTGTCTGTAGTGTGGTCCTACGTCTTGTAGGTCCTGGGGCCTAACAACTGGGCAACAACCTGAGCCTGAAAAAGGGCAGGTGTAGCCAATGCTGCTTTTGCAGCTCAAAGGAAGGAGACCTCTGCAGGTACCGGGAGGACTGGGTAGAGAAATACCTTTGGATTGCTGCAGTTTTACATGATGCAAACAAAGCGTTTTGCAATGTGTAGGAAGGAGTTTGGTATTTCACACAGGGGGAGTCAGACGGCAGGCTACATGCTAGCAGCAAACTACATAGAAGTCAGTAATAGTAGCCTAGTAACTAACAACACAACTGTACAGACCAACACTTTGGTCGCATCATTCGTTAAGCGGGAGGATGACAGTTGAATACCGGAATAAAATTACTAAATCATTCCCATGAACACCCTCCCCGTCCCGTCTCCTCCCAGATTTGACCCATTCTCATCACGTCACCCTACATACAGCTGAGGAACCCATCCTGCTCTCACATATATTCACACACAGTGTTGGGCAGTTGTGAACCACATGTTAAACTAGTAGTTTAACTAACATTTTGCAACTACATTCATATTTGCATAATGATTCAAGTAGTTAAATTACTTGTTTGTCATTTAGTGTAGTAACTACTGAAACTAGAAACAAATGTTTTTGTTTTACCATATTGCATATTGCCCCCCATCCTGACCCCTGTGAAGGCATGCCAGGCAATGTATTAATCAGACAGTCACTTTAGTTTAGGACAGATTTGGTTCTTAGGGACTATAGTTTTTAATGTTTAGAATCTGGATTTGTAAAACTAATCTTGAATATATTAGATGTCAATTATTGATAAAGGCTATTTATTTTATATTTACAAATGTTCAGACAATTTGCTGCATGCCATTTTAGAAGTTATAGTAGCTGTCTAGCTAGGTAATCCTGCTTGGTGTAACACCCTCACCTGGACTCTAGTTTCTGGAAGGAAGCTGTCTGGCTGATGAACATTGTATACAGAACCTTGCACTTTCCCATAACTAGTTAGGTATTTTATTTTTCTATTTGTGTATGACCTGTTAACAAGTGAGCACTTTTTGCAATAAACTCAATTGAGTGGTATTTTTTTTTTTTTGCTGGCATAGGTGACTTTTTGTTTTGTTTCATGCATGTACATTGTCAATTAGATCATACTTTTTACAAAGTAGCTTGACCCTAGTTGTACCTTTTGTCTTACTGTAAAACATAACATTTTGGAGAATTATTTGATATTTACATCTAGTTTTAAGAAGTACATTTTCAGTATTACAGTGGATATTGTTAAATATTTAGTACGATAAAAATCGTTTTGGCTTGAAGTATCACATGAAAAAACAGAGCTAACTATTCATCCAGTCTGCTAGCTTGGTAGATTGCTGTTACAAACAAACAAAAGAGTATGTAACCGACTTGTGGTTTTGTTTTTAAACCTAGTATATTCATGAATTCATCTTTTATCCAATACTTACATTATTCTAGAACATGCAAATGTTGGCAGATGCCGTTCAAAGAAGGTAGGCCTATGTGAAAAGGACATGTTGGAACTGGCAGCCAGACTACTGTCTGGAAATGTAAAAGAGTGGAACCTCCTTGCGTCATTTACACACCGCAGCAACAGGTGTGGCACCGCCGCAGTGTTTGTCCCTGCCCGGCTGCCATCGGAGCGGTGGTTTCTATCAACACACAGAACTGTCAGACAACTTCTGCTTTCACTGCGCAGCACTGATCGGAATAAATCAGTGTTTCTGCAGTGACAGCTACACACAGTTATCCGGACTCATTCACACATCTGCGCAATTTTCTCCGGAGTTAAACCTGGCAGTTGGTAAGATTTGTTAACGTTAGCTTCTGTAGCAGCGGTAGCATTAGCTAAGCTAACCAACTTCGGTTGCTAGCATTATATCACTTATTTTACTAATAAACTACCATCATGTTTTATTTAGCGTTAAGGGGGCGAAGGGGAGTTATTTTCGCTATATGTTAAATATTGACGAATGTATAATTGGCAAGACATGACAATCGTCTCTGTTTTCACTCGGTGACATAACCTGTTGTTAATTAGCTAACCTAACGTTAATCTCTGTGTAAATTCATTGGTAACTTTAGCTATGTTAACCCTAGAGTAATTATTAGCGTTAGTTCTGTGTTGATGTGATGTGTTTTTCCAATGATACGGGTAATATAATGTGTTAAAGTTATGGCTTTTAATGTAAAGCACGTAGCTAAGGAGCAGCAATAACACAACACTCAAATAGTTTTACTGGATAATGAGTTGTGACTTGTCAGCAGAATCCAGTAAAGATCAAAATAAACCACTCCTCCTGCTCCCATTCCAACCTAGCTAGCACATGACGGAAATCAATATCACACAAGTTAACTCTTGATTTTAAAATTAACGTTAGTAGTTTGTCTTAATCTTAAATCAAGGTCTCTGAGCAAACTGATGAAGACTGTAAGACACAAAACCTCTAAAAAAGATATAGACCTCGAGTCTTATTTTGTCAAACAAGATTATTATATGTTGACAAGTAGATGTTTGCAATGTACATTACGTGCATTAATGTATCAATAATAGGGTGACTAAATATTCACTCTGATGGATTACCAATGTCAAGCAACTTTTAGAATTCACTGTTGATTTTCGTAGCACACTAAAATGAAATATAAGCTTTTCCCCCTCTTGACAGTCAATTGCATTTGTAACTGCAAACATATTGAACTATATTTAGATTCTGACACTTGCCTTTATTGCACATGCCTCACTTTAAAAATACTGTAAATATTTTTTAATCTTTCTTTTTACAAACAGGTGTTTAAGAAAGAACAAGCACTTGGAAGCCAGATGAATCAAAGAGGTATCAAACAGTACAGAGGATTATTTGTGCTCCTGTAAACTGGTTTATTGTTGAGGGTGAACAAAAGTCAAGAGCTTTGGAAAAATGTTACTAAAGATACCCTCACAGTCCTGTGGAATGGCGAGTCAGAAGTGATGGAGAACAGAGAGGAAAGGTAACACACACACACACACACACACACACACATATACACATGCACACACATATATATATATATATACACACACACACACACACACACGCACGCACACCACGCAGTCCCTGTCCTCATTATATTTCCCAAGCAACCTCCACTGAAAAATGTTGAATATTAAAGCAAGATGCCCGTAACAATTACACATGTAAATGTAAAAAATAATAAAAATGTTGACAATAACAATTACTATCTTTATTTGGTGGTGGTAGTGGTGGGGGGGGAGGGGCCTCCGAAAACCACTCAGTATCTGATGGTATGGTTATGGTTAGGGTTAGTGTTCATCCGTAAAGAGAACACCTCTCCAAAGTGCAAGACACCATTGAATGTGAGCATTTGCCCACTCAAGTCGGTTACGATGACGAACTGCAGCTAGGTCGAGAGAGAGAGAGAGAGAGAGATGAACCCTAACCATAACATCAGATACTGACTGTGCTTTTGTGTACATAGAAAAAGTCTTAGCTCTTTGAAAAATGGGGGCAAAAACAAAAGTGTTGTGTTTAGAATTTTGTTCAGTGTAGCAACTTTAATACCATTAGTTCAGTTCAAAGTGCTTTACAAATGACAAACTAATTAAAGATGGTTGAATATGATACCCACGTCAACAGAGTGTCGGGCCAGTGTTTGTGCCTTTGCATTGCAATTCTTTAATATACTTTTGTCCAGTTGAGTGTGTGTGAGTGAGTCACTTAAAGATGTTCTCCCTCAAAACATAACTGCATGTCAGGACCTGCAGGTGCTGAACAAACAAATATCACTCCACAGAGAAATGAGTTGGAATTTAATCCAACTTTAAGAGAATGTTTGTGTCACTAAACCACAATACATTTCAGCATTTACAGCCTTAGGTGGTTTCTGGAACTGGATGGTGGTTGCCAGGTTTACCTGGTATTGAGCTGGTTTGGGTTTGGACATAATGTATTTAGCCTAGCCTTTTAGTTCAGGTTATGTCTAAATGTAAGGCCCATTTCAGGCCAATGTTATTGATTCATTTGCATGCATTATTGCAGCCCTGCAGATGAGCCAGCTCCCACACCCCCAGAGCAGGGACTGCTCCACATCTGGCAGTCAGCGGGCCCCACTGCACAACTCTGTCCAGAGAGAGTGCTCCTGTCCAGGCCAGTCCTGCAGGCCACCCTGGGAGAACACCATGGACTCCTGCTGACACAGGGTAGTCAAATGTGTGTTTGTGTGTGTGGGGAAAGCAGAGGCCTGTGCAATGATTCAATGCTATTATCCGTATTATTGTTGATATGATGTTGTCCCACCAGTATACGAAAGGGATACTTTTTTTCTGTGTGTATCCGTATCCGGGGATTGTAACAAAGTTCCTGCTCTGAACTCTGTTATGGTTACATCACTGGTATCTTCAACAATAATATTCCTTCCATACATTTTCAAACAACTAAATGTTTTTACCCTAAGCTACTAATTCTAATATAGATAGATAGATAGATAGATAGATAGATAGATAGATAGATAGATAGATAGATAGATAGATAGATAGATAGATAGATAGATAGATAGATAGATAGATAGAGGTACTTTATTCATCCTCTTGCTAAAATTTGGGTCAATAGGCATCTTTGAGTCAGAATTACTCGTTTCCACTCAGTTGTTGCTGTCTTCAAGGTGGACAGGTGTACTCTTTCGGAGAGCTTTTGTGGAGGGATCTGAGCATCCCGATGTCTGCTCCGGTGCTGGAGGTTTCTCTGCTGGGGAAGATGGTGGTCCGTGTGGCTGCTGGTGGTTTCCACTGCGGTGCGCTGAGCGAGCAGGGCAATGTCTACATGTGGGGGGAGAACACTGCAGGACAGTGTGGTCTGACCGAGAGGGGCACAATCACAAACATCACAGGTTGGTCAACACCTTACTTCCTAACTTCCTTACATCTTTTCTTCCCACATTCCAGTGATTGTTTGTCCATTCTACCCACTGCTTGCCCAGACTTACTTTTTTATTTTGTCATTGACCCTACTGTATACTGTATATTTCACATTTTCCTTTCTCTAATTCAGTCATTTGGTATTTGTCAGTTAATACATTACATGTTGGGCAAACTATGAAAAATATCATGTATCAGTTCCAGAGCCTTGCCCAGTCACAGTGGTGGACAGTGAGGTTGTTCCTCCAGCAGTGGTTCGGGTGTTGGATCTGGCTCTCGGACGGGAGCACAGCTTGGCTTTGTCGGCCCAGAACGAGGTGTGGGCGTGGGGCAGCGGCTGCCAGCTTGGCTTGGTCACCAACAACTTCCCTGTTTGGAGACCACAGAAGGTCATTTGTTTTAAAGCTCATTGACTTTCATCATTCAAAATTCAGTCAGAATGAAAACCATTGACTCAACCAATGTTTATACTATTGTTATATATTTGCACTGATTGGTGGAAAATCAATGGCGTTTTGGTAAGTGTTAGCATGTGAGCACTTGACAAAACTGTATTTAAATTATTTAATTTAACACATTTGTATTATTTCTGTCTGTGGCATAGGTGGAGCACTTGGCAGGCAGACATGTCATTCAGGTAGTTTCTCTTCCTGATATATTCATTGCCATATTTAAATTACAAAGAATACTATGTTCTATTTCCACAAATACCATCTCTATTTATTTCCCACAGGTGTCTTGTGGTGCCTACCACAGCCTGGCCCTGGTTCGCAGTTTACCTCCACAGAATAGCCAGAATCCAATTAAGTCAACTGAGAAGAGAGAGCGGGGTCGGTCGCCTCACTATTCAGTGACCGAAAGGGAGGAGCCGTTAGCAGTTGATGCTGGTCACTACTGTCCGCTGGGGGTGGAGCTGAATGAAGTCATGACAGGCGAGGTAACTGTACTCCAAAAAGGAGAAATTAAATTAAGGAACATGTTTGGACAGACCTAATGTATTGTTGTACCAGAAAGATATAAAATTACAAAATCTAGACGCTGTAAAAAAATTATTAAGGTTAGAGAATAAAAAGAACTTTTCAAAATGAATGCAAGGATACTGTATGTTTTTACCATTGTACAAATCTCTGGTAAGATCCTATCTTGAATATGCTAGCTCAGTCTGGTGTACATTAAAATATGTAGAAAAAATGTAAAGGGTCCAGAGAAGAGCTACTTAATTAATTCCACGAATGAAAAATAGGTCTTATGAAGATAAATTGAGAAAATTAAGTTTACCAACTCTCATATTTAGGAGATACTGAAGTGATATGATTCAGGTGTATACGCTTGTACAGGGAATAAATGATGTAATAGTTGAGCCTTGTTGAGTCTAAAAAGAGAAAGAATGTTTTCACAATCCGTGCGGTAAAGTCATGATACGAGCTCCTTCAATTCATTCTTTTAAGAATAGGTTGGATGCATATTTCCTGTCAACGGTGTAATGTATAGTTATAAAGTCAGTAATTTATGGAACTTTTTAAAGAATTGTTAGAAAATTTTAATCATGATATTAATGGGATATTATATTATTATTATTATTATTATTATTATTATTATTATTAATAGAGGATTTTATATCCTGTACCAGAATTTTTTCAATAAATGTAAGTATGCTCATTTTAAAGGTTCAGCTATTTTAGACCCTGGTTGATGTCCCGGTTTGGTTTGCATTCCCAGACCTCTCCCAGAACAAAAGGACCCAGACGAAGGATACAATCTCGGGGAAGGTCAGCTGGAAGCAGCCCTGGCTCTGCAGCCGGTTCATGTCCATTTTCTGAAAATGGCAAATCTAACACTAAACAGTACGGTATTGCATATCTTATGGGTCTCTTTGTTATGCCTACATTTTTCTTTTCTTTTTTGCATTTAAACTTTTTGTATTTTAGTTTTTCTCTGCTCTCTTTCCCGTTCAGGAAAAATCTTTCAGTTGGGCACACTCACCCTCTCACTGACACAGATGGCAGCCCCAAGTCTCATTCGCTGTCAGGCTGGGAAGCCAATAAGAACTCTGCTTTTCCTGACGAGCTAGAGCTTCAGAATCTCCTTCAGAAACTCTCCAGTCACTCATTTGAGATGCGCCACACCACCGGGCCCGGAGATACCGACTCACTGAGCAGTTACACTTCAGGTTGGTAATTCAGTTTTGTTCCGTATGTGTTTGTTTTGAGGTTGGTTTATTTCCTCATTTCTTGATAGTTGTTTGCCCTTTGTTCTATTTTCTTTTTCCTAAAAAGTTTTTATTCCTTCTCTCCTGCCCTTGTTCTCTCCAGATGACAGCTGTGTTTCCTCAACTCCTTCCACGGATCTGTTGACTTCCAGTTACAAAGATGACTCGCCAATCAAGAGTCAAAACAACAAGTAAGACCAAGTTTTCTGTAGTTGATAATGTGGCACTTTGGTTAAGAATTTTAGGCAGTGCAATTCATCAGTGTTTTCAATAATCAGAAAGAAAGTCATGTTGACAAGTTTTCACTCCAGAAAAAACATTTTTAGTGCTATTTTTGTCGATCTTCATTTTATGCAAGTGATTCCTCTTCACCTCTGTTTAATCACTGTGAAAATAACAAAAAGTCAAGCTTAACTTTAGAAAATTAACACAGATAAACACTTAAAACTCAACTATGCAGCAGTATCTATCTCCACATACCAACAGACAGTCATCTACAGTGTATTTGCGTTCCTATGCTAACAGTGGAGTGGCCGTGCCGTACTCCTCCTCCCCAGTGTGTTTGGAAGAAGTTCGGCTTTGTCTGGAGGCGGAGAAGCAGACACTGCAGGGGCAGAAAAGCTCCAGTCTCACAAATATAAACCAGAAGGGCAGAGCAGCAACAAACAGGAGACGCTCCCTGCCTGGAATACCCACCCGTGGTAAGAATGTTAGGGTGAGAACAACTTGACAGCACGTTTGGGAAATATTTACTCTCTTGCCAAGAGTTAGATAATAAGATTGATGTCCTGGGCGTCCAGATAGCTCAGTTGATAGAGTGGGCGCCCATATATAGAGGTTTACTCTTTGATGCAGTGAGCCCGGGTTTGACTCCAACCTGCGGCCCTTTGCTGCATGTCATTCCCCCTCTCTCTCCCCTTTCACTTCTTCAGTTGTCCTTATATTAAAGGCTTAAAATGCCCAATCAATAATCTTAAAAAAAGTTAAAGAAGATTGATGTCCTGGGGCCTCATGTTTAGTTATACTTGCGCGCAACACCGTGGCGTGGGCCTCCGTAGATGGTGCGTGTGCTATAAGCATGCCGGGAGATGTTCATTCGTCAATTCGTTGTTCTTGACAGTATTGTCCGAAACATCAGAGGGCGTACAAACAAATTAATCTGTGAATAAGATGTAAGTAGTAGAGAAGAAGAGAGCGGAAGTAAAGGAAATTCAGGCTGCCTGGCAACCGTAGTAAACCATGGATGTATTAAGACAACTAGTAAACATACACAAAATACATTCACCATTTTTTTTTTGTGATCAAATATTTTTTTATTTATATTCTACAAATTAAGAAAAATCACAAACAAAAAACGCATCCATTATTAACCCAGACACACCGCCAAACATTACATCTATCTACTCTAATTATTACCGTGACTGTCGTCCAAATTGAAACTACTGTCTGCCTGTAACACTGTTGAAAACACTCTTTCCATTAAGCCGTTTTTTTTTAGCGTTGACATAGTGATTTCTCATGTTTTTCCACACTCTCCTGTAAAATGCTTCTTCTTGTCCCAGTGTGGTGTTTCTCTCTGACCACGTATTTAAGGCTGTTTGACTCCCTGTGGTCTGTACATAAAGAATCATACAGATGTTTGTACAGGCGAACATGCTCGGCCAGTCTTCCCAGCCGACCATGTTGTACTGAAAGTTCACCAAGTTACAGAAATTCAGAGGTGCACGACCATGTGGCGCGACAAATTGCGGAGCCTTTGCGCTGAAAACGACAGCCGTAGTTTTATGGCTTGCACACCTCACTCCGGGAACACCGCTGCAACCATAAACCTGGCTTGATTATGGAACCAAGTCGCCATTAGCTTAGCTCAGCATAAAGACTGGAAGAGGCTGTTCACCAAGAAATATTTAGCCATGAGCTAATGAACATGCTTTAGCTAGCTTTAGAGTTGCTGGTGGTAGTATTTTATTTTTACTTTAGATAGAGCCAGGCTAGCTGTTTCGCTCTGTTTTTAGTCTTTGTGCTAGGCTAAGCTAACTGTCTGCTGGTTCAAGCTTCACACTAAGTGTACAGCTAATGAGATTTGAATGTGCCACCACAGACACAATATACATACTGTAAATACACAAATGATCTGGTACCAATGAAGTAAACAAGATCTGCAGAATCACTGAAATGGGTTACTCTGTGAAGGTTCAGCCTGGCTAACAAGGACCAAGAATACACGTTTTATCTCCAACGGAAACACACAATACAATTTCTGCCTGTGTTTGCCTTTGACACACTGAACAATAATGGGTTTTCCTGGATCTGATGTCACAGCTCAGATCAACTCATATGGAAGTCAAGATTACAACATACACATGCTCGCATAACAAAGGTATTATTATTTTGAGATAACATTATTTGCTTTCTTGAGATAACATAATAATTAATAATTAATTAGAAGATAATAAAAATGACTACACATAACAATAAGAAAGTCCTATAGTCACAGTATATTGCCTAAGCCAAATGACGATTATTGTGATGTTTTACCCTTAATTTTATTATGCTCAGTTAATCATTTAAAGTCTCTTTACACTTTATATATCCACAGGAGAATGTATGAAGTATATCAATAGTGCCACAAAAGACATGGTTGGAATTTTAGGGAAATTGTGATTAGCAGTTGCTTCAGACTAACTTCTTGTTTTCTGGATTTCCCAGAGTGTCAGAATGAAAGTCCCTCATCCTTCAAACCATTATCTTAAAACCATCCCTCATATTGACCTTTTTCAGTTTTAGTAGTCTCCAAAAGCTTTATGTATTTATTAGATATTGAATAGCAGTCAATAGTTTATAACCTTTGTTAGCCTGTGTGGCTCAACAATCAGAATCAGCTTTATTTGTCAGGACACATACAAGGAATTTTTCTTTGGAGCATCGTTGCTCACACTGTGCTTACATATACACACTAATATATACACAATATATACATACTCTAAACAGAACAATATAGAAGTATGACTGAACGAAGAGTTCAATAAAAATTATTTAAATATGGAGCATAGTGCAAGGAAACTGGGATAAATCGTATGTTATTATATGAACAGTATGAACATTATGGACAGCTCTGAAATAGGAAATAGAATGATGAATAAATGACAAATAAGAGATGTGAGAATGGGAATGATGAGTAAATAATAAATAATAAGTGAGATATGAGAATGGGAATGATGAATAAATAGTAAAAGATAAGTGAGATATGAGAATGAGAATGATGAATAATACTAAATAAGTGGAACCAGTAAACAGGTGCTGTAGAGACAGTGATTACTGGGTTATTGACCAGAATTGAGCCTGACACTGTGGGTAAGAAGTCAGCTGTTCATCAGAGAGATGGCTTGTGGGTAGAAACTGTTCCTGAATCTGTTGGTTTTGGCAAACAGTACTCTGTAGCGCCTACCAGAGGGGAGAAGCTGGAACAGGTTGTGTCCGGGGTGTGATCTTCCACACAACTCATCTCTTGCTAGGATTTCCTACCTTGTGCCTGCTTACCTCACCTTTTTCTCACCAGATTCACACAGCTCACTGCTAGCTTTTCTATGGACACAAGGTTTTACAAGTTTGTTCCAGGGGAGCTCATTAGGTTATTAAAAATGTTTATTTAGGCTGGTGAGAAAATTGTGTTTGTGGAGATGAGGCAACACAGACCAGCTACATACTTATGTTATACTTGTTATTTGTGACACGTACTGTATGTAGATTTTTGTTCATGTCTTATATTTCCTTCATCATGTTGTAGTTTGAGATACATCATCTACTGTACTTTTTCTGTTTGTAGTGGCTGTTGTTACGTATGATGGATGAAGGGTTTTTGCGGTCTTTACAGATGCTCAAATGTAACTAGTAGGTGATGGTTCAGTTGGTTGAAACAACACTGCTACCAGGACTTTACTTTATCATCATCATGTGTTTTTCTTTCAGGGTCTCCACGGCAACTGCGGTCTTGTGCCTGCAGGCCATCCTCTGCTGGTTGGTCCAAGGTTCCTGCGGCCGAGGAGTCCGGAGATGGGCTGCCATCTCTGGAGACAGAAGTGTGGAGCTGGGGCCGCGGGTCTGAGGGGCAACTGGGCCACGGAGATCAGCTTGCTAGGTGTGGACACACATACGCTTGTAGTATATCCCCACTTATAATAGATACAATACTTATAATATATTATATTCTTATACATTAAGATAAATAATTTGACACAAACAGTATAACAGTTTGTCCTGCTACAGATTTGGAGGTTTAGTTTTCACTGGCTCCGTGTGAATACGTCATGGCGTTATAGCCAAGTGTTAGCAAGTATCTTTGCTGGTTTAAGACCAATGCAGTTTTCAATTTGCATTGATATTTAAAATACCAAATGAACCAGCACCCATCTGTGTGCCCATGGGCATGCTAGTCTTACAGGGAGGTGTGTTCAGGTGCATTTTCTTACGTATTGCAATCTTGAGGCAGTGGGAAGTGATGACGCCATTGACCAACAAAAACCTGCGCAGCATTTCAAAACACACCTATTATTAATGAAGACACTAAGTACAACACTTTTGAACCATCCGCCTGGCGCACTGACCCTTTTGTATTTATTATAAACCGATTAGGAATTATAACGCTGTAAATGTGTGATAGTACTTTACGTGGGACAAGATAAGCAAATAAATTCTGTGAAATACACTTACTTTAAAAGTCGCAAAGAAATTAAATACACAAGACTAGACTCATACTGTAACTCTTACACAATGTCTGCACAATCTGTGTAATGTGAGCAGCATGTTAGCACAGTCAGATAGTCACTGTAGTAGTATGTAAAACGTATGGAGTGTAAAACTTGGAGTGTAAAAATACACGTTGGGTTTTGTTTATGTGTAAGTAGTGCTAGTGAAATTCAAGCCGTTATGAGGCCTGTACAGACATGCGTGTTAGATAAAAACACAACTGAAACGCCTCCAATGTATACAAGCTGTTACAGTGTGTGTTTGTGTGTCCAGACTCCAGCCTCTGTGTATCAAGTCTTTGACAGGGGAGGAGGTGATCAAAGTTGCCACAGGGTCACACCATTCACTGGCTCTCACTGCTCACTGCCAGGTAACAGGCACAGCGCATATGCACATGTAATTGTACGTTTGTATGAGGACTCTCATTGACATAATATGCTCCTTGGCCTCGAACACTATTCTTTAACCATCACAAATACATAACTTACCCTAAGTAACCTAAGTCTAACCTTAAGCATTTTTTTAAATGACGAGGACTAGTCGTTGTCAAGGTCTATAAGTCAAATTGGTCTTCACAAACAAAGTACAAGAGCGCGCACACACATTTACACAAAGTAACGTATCTTGTGTTTTTCAGGTGTACTCATGGGGCAGCAACATGTGTGGACAGCTCGGTCATGTCAACAGTCCTGTCACTGTACCTCAACAGACAAAGGTAGAGCAGTCAGTCATGTCTCTACTTTTATTCATTCAGTGATGAACTCCTTTGCAGTATTTCACATGTTTAGTCATATATTGATTTATTTCTTGAAATGCTTATTTCTTTTTCTCATTTCTTTTTTTATTCACTGACAAACATTCAGTCATTCACACAATCAATTCATCAGTCAGTCAATAAATCAATTAATTTATGCCATATATCCTGACATCATATTACACAGAAATGTTTTAATGAAAATTATGAATGAACGTATCATTAGAGGGATGTCGTTCGTACTGTAATACATACTCGAGGACATACAGTATGAATGCAAATGTGCTGAAATAACAGATAGCAAGAAGATATATATATATATATATATATATATATATATATATATATATAGTAATCATATTATAGTCACACTTACAAATCAGTAAATAAACTAATAGCATGCTGTGTTTTGTCCCTTGCTGGCCACTGTAGCTGTCTGATGGTCTTCGGGTTTGGGACGTGTCAGCTGGTCAGAGCCACTCCCTCCTCCTGGCTGATGGAGACTGTGTCCAGCCGGTCCTGTTGTACTGTGGCCAGCAGCAGGAGCCAACGTCAGCACCGAGTCCAAGGTCCCACCAGAGTCAAAGTTCATGTCAGAGGTCCCCCAACAGAGCGGAGAGTTATACAGTCAGACCCACCCTGCTGCCCTTCTGCATGGAGGTTTGTTGGTCCTTAACACAACTGTTTGTGGTTTATTACTCATATTTCAGTATAGTTACAGTACAAAGAAGTATCCTTATAAAGTTGTATTTGTGGTATTGACCAAAATCTTTAAACAGACAACAGATACATACACCACACCGAGACGGTAATCAATCACAGCTGACATTTTGAAATCTGGTGGACATATGTGGAACAAAGGGAGAAAGTCAAGAGAAAGCTGAGAGACATTACAAAACATTAGAAGCAACAGCGAGAAACCGCAAAATACTGGAATCTTGCTGTTAATGTATGACTAACAAATATTTCTTCTGTGTGTAGATGGGTTACATCAGCACTGTGTGCAGCGGTGGTCAGAGCTGTGCGGTGCTGGCAGACCAGAACGTCATGGGTTTTATCTCAGCTATCCATGAGCTGGCTTCCAGAGAAAGACAGTTCTACTGCTGGTCAAGCACCGTCATGGAGCGCCTCCTCACACCACTACGCAACAGAGGTGAAAGCGTCTCTGTACTGGCTCCATCTTTGTTGATTAGCACCAACTGCTGTTTTGCATCTACTCTGCATTTCCTTCTCTGACCCCCTTACTATTGGGGATTTTGAATATGTGAATGTAAATGTTCCTCTTTAATGTAAATTAACTTTTTTTGTGGCTGTGTGTTCTCCTGCACAGAGATTGTGTGTCCGTCGTTAGGTGAGCCGTGCACTCATCTCTTCTTCTCTCTCTGTGAGAGTTTTGTTCGCCTGAGCGTCCTGATCGGTCGACACTCCACTTCACTCAGCTACTTCCTGCATGATGTGCAGGGCTGTGATGTCACTTCCCTTCCCCTGCTGACACATGCTGAGCACTTTCTGGACATATATAAAGAGTAAGGTTCACCTGTTTTTGTCTCCGCACACAAAAAGTTCATACTGTGTATTTATTAATACAGACATTCTCATATTTTTTCATAGCAAATATACCTATACTTGTCTTCTGCTTTTTGTGGATTTTCTTGGCGTTTTAGTCCCAGTTTAACCCTTTTCATGTGCTTTAATATTCCTCTCATTTACATTTACGTTTCATCCCATTTTATTTTTTCTAGTGCCAGTGTTAAACTGTATTAAACAACTGTATTAAACTCTTATTTAACACCATCTAATGATTTTACATATTCTTTAAGAGTTAAAAATAACAGTAAATACCAGCTTATATTATTTGCCTCAATGTTAAAGGTCCACATTTGTAACAAAAGACCCCACATAACACTATATGTATTGTTAATGACTCCATAAATCTGTTTGAATAAGCTTTCTAAATGAATTATTATTGTCCAGACTGTAGCCAAACAGATAAACGGACAGAGGGGTACAAGTTGGTTTTTACCCAGGACCTACTAGTACATTTGACTAGAGGTCGACCAATATGGGTTTTTCTCAGGCCGATGCCGATCTTTAGAAATCAGGGTCAGCCGATAAATGCTGCCGATGTGTGCTTCTTTTTAAACCTCTACTTGAAAGATACCATGTAACACTAATAATTACTTAAGATGCACAAACTTTCTCAACAAAAACATGTATTGAACACTTCATCAATCTGCACTTGTATACTTAAATTAAAAATGCATAATGTAAAAACATATATTGTATAAATAATGTATATAAAATATATTATATATAGGCGTTTTGGCCGATGCCAATGTAAAAAAAAAATGCCGACCTCTACATTTGACATTTTTATATTATAACTAGTATGTGAATTCAATGGAAACCCATATTAACATCTCTCCCTCTCTCTGTCGCTGTCTGTCTAGGTATTGTTCGTCAGTAGGTGACTTCCAAGTGATGGGTGGATTCCGATCACTCCATAAACTCTCACTGTAAGCTCCTTTATTTTTTGTTTTGTTTTCGCTTGAAGAGTCACTGCTAACCTCACTTGGCTTTGCCCCAATGTTAGCAGAGAAAACATTCTGATGATCATTCTCGTGCTGAATAGCTAAAGTTCTTCTGTATTTTTTACCCAAAACAAACCACATACTTAAAACACAGGAAGTGATCCTGTGCACAGTGTCCGAACAGAACATTTTTAGAAAAGCAAATGGATTTGCTCCCATCAACTGAAAACAGACATATTTTGAGTCTTGAGTGGAGTCTCTTTGTCTCTCTGTGTGTTTCTGTCCAGTGAGTGTTTAGGCTCTCAGCAGACCGTGCTCGCTCAGCTGTGTGTATCAGACCAGTCTGCCAGTGGTGATGTTGATCTGGGTTCCTTGTTGTACTGGCCTCTGCAGCAACTCCACCAGTATAGCCGAGTCCTGCTCAAACTGGCAGCCTGTTACGATGTGGTGAGGAAGAAGCTCTCTCTTTGTTCTGTTTTTTACTCAAATACTTTTGATCTTCTCTTTTTCTTTTCTCTTCCACCTTTTCCAAATGTGTTTATCTCCCATGAGTAACTTTGGAAATACCGTAACTTATTACTGATATTGCATTAGTTTCAATACAAGAGACTCCCCATTTTGCAACACCTGTTCATAGATATAGTAAGAATGGTTAAAAAAACAAGCTTTGAGAGACATGCTGTAGCTTAAATAATATAACAAAAACTTTCATATGAAATTGAGTTATTTAGCAGTAAATAAAATACATTTAAAATGACAAACTGAAGCTTAGCAGTCTTTTATTTCCATGTTCAACATGTGAAGAGAAAAAGCCTTTACCACTGAATTGAGCAGTTTGGTGATTTCTTAAACTTTTTACTGGTAATAGACATTCCTCCATTGTATTTCCGTCTCCTTAACATAATTCTATATAATTACTCTCCTGTCAAGCTCTTGAGAGTGGTTATTTTATGAGCAGTGTTACATACGTATTTGCTGTTATCATAATAATAGATTTTGAGAATGTTGAAGTCTTGGCAGAAGTTAATGCTTTCTTGTGTTCTTTGTTGTTATTTTTGATGAAGTCAGTCCTTTATTATTTATACAGTGGAGTAGATAATATTCCACTGTATTTTGCATTTTGTGGGTAGAATTAAAATGTCCAAATTTGTTATAGTGGCCAGGCAGTCTGCTAGGATGTGCTGTGTATTCTGAACTGTGATCTGTTAATGGAGGTATACTTTCTGTAAGAGCCGGCCATTTGTATGTTCTAAAATTTAAACTTAAAATTGAACCTCTTCATTTCTCTCCCACCTAGTTAACTACAGAGTATCAGTCACTCCATCAGGGCTGTGGTGAGTATGACTCCCTGTCTTTGTCCCTGTTGAGGAAGAAGAAGGAGGCTGAAACCACCTTCCTCTTCTGGAAGACCCACTCTGGAAAAACTACTGTGAGTACCACTCTGTGTTAAGTTATTTAGACCTGCTATCATTCTTCCTGATTATACTGTTTGGGTGAGAAAACGTTGAAAGATTTTACATTGCCTAACTAGGATACACAGAAGACAAAGGAAGTATGCTCTTCAAAATAATATCTCTGAGAAATGATTGGCGTATGGCGAGGAAATGATTGAGTATGACGGCGCCACAGTTGGCTGTGGCCGCATTGGCTCACGACAAAAACAACAAGAACACCTCTTAACCCGAGCGGATTACTAAAAGGCGCCTAGTCAATAATTGACAAAGTCTGATGTTAATGCGTACGGTAATCAGAGCCGGGAAAATTAAGCCGAGCAACATAAACAAACTGAATGATTTTGGACTGCTGTGTATACCCGGTGTGACCAGCTCTACGCCAGCAACCTTCTCCAACACTACCCGGAAAAGACGATGCCGGCGGCAGAGTACGAGGAAGCAGAAACGGGGTTGCTGTGGCGGAGTCTGCGCCAGGCTGAGAGCAAATCACTGTAGGACGCCGTTACCATCGATTCTGGGAGCAAACGTCCACTCACTGGAAAATAAAATAGATTATCTCCGGCTGAATTTAATGTCATCGCGGCAGGTGAGAGACTGCTGTGCACTAGTCCTTACAGAGACCTGGCTGAACCAGTCTGTCACAGACGAGGCTATTACTTTTGCGGGACTGACCACCACAGAGACACTAGGAGACTATGGCAGGAAATCCAGCCTGCCACTAACTATAACCCTACTCCCCTGTCCTGTAATGACAGCACTGATTTCCTGAATGATCTCAATAACTACTTTGGCCGGTTTGATGCACTGAACAATACACCAGCAGAGAAGGCCACGCCTCAACATGATGAACAGGTGCTGAGCCTTGACCCAAAGGATGTCCTTAAAACCCTGAGGAAAATTAACCCCAGAAAAGCTGCAGGCCCGGACAGATTACCGGGCCAAGTGTTAAAGCATTGTGCAGAACAACTCACACAGGTCCTTACAGACATTTTAACACCTCTTTGTGTCAAGCTGTTAATAATAATAATAATAATAATAATAATACATTTTATTTAACAGCGCCTTTCTAAGCACTCAAGGTCTCTTTACAGACAATAAAAGACAGATACAAGGACCAGAAAAGTATAAACAGTTATGAAAAAATGACAGGAACAGTGTATTTGCAATTAAGCAAGTTGGAACAGGTGGGTATTGAGTCTGGTTTTGAACAGGGGGAGATAGTTGATACTGCGGAGGTCAGGTGGGAGTGAGTTCCAGAGCTGGGGAGCAGAGCGGCTGAAGGCTCTGTTCAGCATGGTGACAAGTCGAGCTGGGGGTACAGTGAGGTGGATAGAGGAGGAGGATCTGATGGAGTGGGAGGGGACAGCGATGTGAAGGAGTTTAGATAGATATGGAGGAGCAATGTTATGGATGGCTTTGAAAGTATGCAGAAGGATTTTAAATTGTATTCTGAATTGAACTGGAAGCCAATGGAGCTGCTGAAGGACAGGGATGTATGATGAAAAGTGGGGGTTCTGGTGATGACACAAGCTGCTGAGTTCTGAAGAAGTTGAAGTTTATGGAGGGATTTTTGAGTGAGGCCAAAAAGAAGGGAGTTACAGTAATCAAGGCAGGAGGTGATGAGGCTGTGGATAAGGATGGAGGCAGTGTGAGTGGTAAGGGAGGGACGGAGGGGGTTAATGTTGCGTAGGTGGAAGTATGCAGACCGGCAGATATTATTTATGTGTGACTGAAAGGATAGGGAGGAGTTGAGGATTACGCCCAGACTCTTGACCTGAGGGGAAGGGGAGACCAAGGAGTTGTCAATTGGTAGAGTGAAACTATTGATTTTGGAAAGGGTGGATTTGGTGGCTACAAGGAGGAGTTCAGTTTGATCACAGTTTAGTTTAAGGAAGTTTGAGATGAACCAGTCTTTAATTTCAAGCAAGCAGTTAGTAAGGGACAAAGGGGGGAGCAAGGAGGTGGGTTTGCTGGATAAATAGAGCTGGGTGTCGTCTGCGTAACAATGAAAATGAATGTTGAATTTGTGGAAAATATTGCCAAGGGGAAGTAGGTAGGTGATGAAAAGGAGGGGGCCAAGAACTGAACCTTGAGGGACGCCAGTAGTAACAGGGGAAGGGTGGGATTGAGGAGGATGAGGCTAGAGATAATGCCGGAATCAGCTGCTATGAGGAGATCATTGGTAATTTTTATTAGGGCAGTTTCAGTACTATGGGAGGGGCAAAAACAGACTGGAAAGGTTTGTAAAGACTGTTAAGGGTAAGAAAGGCGTGGAGTTGAAGAGACACTATTTTCTCAAGTATTTTAGAAATAAAGGGAAGATTTGAGATGGGACGAAGATTAATATAATTAGTGGGATCTGAGCCAGGTTTTTTCAGAATTGTGGAGACAGATGCAGTTTTGAAAAATGAGGGGACAGTACCAGAGGAGAGAGAGGAATGAATAATGGAAGTTATGAAGGAGAGGAGGGAAGTGAGACAGGTTTTGACCAGAGCTGGGGCAGGGGGTCAAGAGAACCGGTTGAGGACTTGGATTTACGGATGAAATCAGACATTTCGGAGGGGGTGGGCAATAGAAAGCAGCAAAATGACTGGCTATTGGGGAGGGGCAAAGGGGGAGGGGAAAGCAAGGGGGTCAAATGTAATTGCTGGTGAATGGAGTTTATTTTTTTATTAAAAAAGATAATTAATAAATTACAAGTCTCATTTGAATACATGTGAGAAGGCAGGGAATCAGGGGGATTAAAAGTATTATGTATTATTGAGAAGAGAGACCTGGAGTTTCCTTCGTTGGAGCAGATAAGGTCAGAATAATAGTTTGATTTAGTTACGGCTATTGAGTTTGAGTAATGAAGACGTTGTGCCATCCTAATATAAAACCTCAGCCAAATCCTCCTTTAACGGTTTAAATGACTACCGCCCAATAGCACTAACCCCTCTAATAATGAAGTGCTTGGAAAGACTGGTCAAGGAACACATTACCTCCATCTTTCCTGCATCCTTTGACACGCTTCAATTTGCTTAGCGCTCAAACCACTTAACAGAGGATGCAATAGCGACTGCAGTACACCTGAGCCTGGAACACCTGGAGGGAAGGAATACGTGGGTCCGGCTGCTGTTCATTGATTTCATTTCGGCATTCAACACCATAATCCCCCAGCATCTGGTTAACAACCTGGCCAACTGGGGATGAATACACACCTTCAGAAATGGATTCTTGATTTCCTGAGCAACAGGCCTCAGTTTGTACAAGTGGGGGCTCTTAAGCCTTAAGCCACCACTTTATTGAGTACCAGCTCACCCCAGGGGTGCATCTTGAGCCCTCTTCTATACACCCTTGTGACCCATGACTGCTGTGCAAAATTCAACACCAATCACATTATTAAATATGCTGATGACACAACAGTGGTGGGTCTCATCCAGGGCAGTGATGACAGAAATTACAGGGAGGAGGTAAAACTCCTTACAGAATGGTGCCAAAACAACAAGTTGATCCTGAATGTGGAGAAAACCAAAGAGTTGGTGATCGACTTCAGAAGAAACCAGCCTAAGCACATACCAGTCCACATTAACAGCGCTGCGGTGGAGGCTGTGGAGCACATGAAGTTTCTAGGGGTTCACATGTCTAACCACCTGACCTGGTCCCTGCATACCTCCTCCCCCATTAAAAAAGCCAGCCAACGCCTGCACTTTTTAAGGAGACTGAAAAAGGCCCATCTAAACCCAACAGTCCTCACCACCTTCTACAGGGGAACTACTGAGAGTGTGGTAACAAGAAACATCTCCCTCTGGCATGAGAGCAGCAGCGCATCAGAGAAAAAAGCCCTGAGGAGGGTGGTGAGGTCAGCAGAGAGAATCATTGGGGTAACGCTGCCACCTATTGAGGACCTGGCCAAACATCGTGGCCTTTCAAGGGCAAAAAAAAATCATCAAGGACTCTACACACCCCTGCCACAGTTTGTTCTCTCTCCTGCACTCAGGCAGGCGGTATAGCAGCCTAAGGAGTACGTCTGTGCGCTTCCGCGACAGTTTTTTGCCGACGGCAATCTGACTGTTGAACAGCACCCCACGGTGAACTGAGACAACATGGAATATACAGTATGTGTGCATATGCTGTGTATGTATGGTTATGTGTGGGATATGCATATATACATGTGTATCTCTACATTTCTCATATTTTTTAAATGCTAGCTATCTCATTTATATATCGTATTTTAACATTATTTAAAATTGCATTTTTTTAGCTGCTAATTGTTTGTTTTTATGGTGGTCCAATGCAACGTAATTTCGTTCTACATTGCACTTCCCAAAGTGTTTTTGGAATGACGAGAAATAATCTTGAATCTTGAGGTCCTAAACCTCTAAACTGTACTTGTGACATTTATTTCACTACCTATCACTAATGCTGTTCCTGCTCACAAGATACAGGAATATTTTAATTTAGCAAACATTGCTGTCCATTTGCTCCATTTAAATTTGTAATTATTCACAAAGAGAGCCTTTTGACCTTGGCAGAGGGCGCTTGGGTAATTGCACCTTCTCCAATACAAGCTTTACCACTCAAGTCCTCTAGGTTACCCGATAGCTGAGGTTATGTCAGGGGTAAGGCTGTGGTAACCCAAACACAAGTTAAAACTCACCAAAATGGGAGGATTGCAGCTGACAACAGTGTTTTCTACAGTTGTACAGAAAGTCCCATGGTGGAAATTCATAAATGCAGCATATCCATCTACTCTAAAGTGTAAGACACAGTTTGTCATATTCCAACAGCCACACGTGTATTGAATAATGCTGCTAAAGTATATTTCCCACCACTGATCCATGTCAATAGGGCTATGTGCCATTTTTAAATGTGGATGCCTGTATGTGTGTCTCCTATGTGTTTTGAGCATTCATATGTATGCAGTAGTAACATTCTTTATTTCTGTAATTAGTTGGTTAGTTGGCATATATTACCTCATAGATGGTTGGCACTTGACAAGGACTGCACTTAATTTTGTTGTATCTGTTACAATGACAATAAAGAAATGCTATTCTAACCAGCAAATATACATATGTGTATGTTCCCCAGGAGGTCCTGCGTCTCCCACAGCGTCGTGTGGTGTGTGAAAGCAGCAACAGATCTCTGACTCTGCAGAATGCTGGGCGGTTCTCCAACCACTGGTTCATACTATTCAATGACACACTGGTGCACACACAGGTACGCACACGTGCAAACACAGAAATTATCCAAATTATATTATTTTTCTCCTACGTTTAGGTAGTTTAAATCCTTCATGGACACCAGTTTTTTTCTTTACAGACAGAAGTTATAAGACGTGGGGCGACCTCTAGCTCACCCAGTAAGAGCGTGCGCCCCATGTAAGCTGATGCCTTTGCCGCATGTCACCCCCCATCTCTCTCCCACCTTTCCTGTCTATCCACTGTCACTCTGAAATAAAGGGAAAAAGCCCCAAAAAAGTCTTTATAAAAAAAAAAAAAAAAAGAAGTTATAAGATGTCAATAAAATTGGCTAACAATGCCTATTGCAGGGTGGAGCAAGCACAACAGACCCATCTGTTAAAAATGTTTTTTAATTAACTTCAAATTGTCTTACGGTGAACAACAACAACCACTTTTTTTATACATCAGAGAAAATCTGCAGGATCTTTGTTAGTCTCATTCACATCAGACAAAGCTTCTACTGGATCTGTCCTCCTGCAGTTTCTTGACATCGACAGTGTTTTGTAATAAAGTTTATATTTGTATATTGTTTCTTTTATTTACCCAGGCTGCCATTCCCTCTCAGAGCCTTGTAAGTATATCTGGCACCAGTTGGCACCAAACTTGACCTCCAACCAGTTTAACCCCCCTGAGCTTAGCACTGCAGCAGCATGGGCGGGTCGGCCTCTCTTCAGTGCTTACACTCTGACAGGTTCACAAGGGCAGGGGCAGTAAGCAAATCAATACTGAAACAAACGTTAACTCAGGACTTTCTGTAACATTATAGAGATTGTTCATGCAAAACCCAATATATTTTTCAGTTGCTAGTTTAGTAGGCACATCTAGTTTAAACGTACGTAAGCATCTAGCCATGACACCACCACATCAGCAGCAACAAGACGTGTTGGTCACTGATTAGATGACGATATATTTACTGTTGACTTGTCCTGTGTGTCTCTCCCTCTCTTCTTTGTGTTTGTTTCAGTATAAAATAGTTAAGTATTGAATCCTAACTAATAGTTTGGCCTCTAAACGTTTGCTTTGGTTGGTGTATTAATAGACAGAAGACAGTGGTGAAACCTGTACCGTTTCTCTCTCTGTGGTTTTGGGTTGATGTCCTGTGTGTGTGTTTGTGTGCGTGTGCGCGTGCACACGTGTTGTGTAGTAGACCTTTGACATGGTGTTAATCCTGCATTGCACATGGATACACATCTTGCCTAGTACATGTAATGGTCAAAGTTATACTGCAAGCATCAATAAATCACATATGCGTAGCATTGTTGCTAAGCATTCTCTAAGGCATTAAGGCTAGGACAGACAATATGCTTTTGTCCCAATTACAATACACGTATGCAGATTCAATTTATTGCAATTTGGTAGTTTTGAGTATAGTGATTTTCTTTTCCTTTAACAAAAACTAAAATTTGTTTAGGGGATCATAGGTAAAAAAAAAAAAATGTAATTAAGCATACTGTAGATTTTTAGATTCACTACCTTATTTTTAGTTCCAGTATACAGGGGGGAAAAAAACCATGAAACATGAGACTTGAAACATACTTGAGATGAGACAAACAATTGAAAAAAACCTAATAAATGCTTTGTGAAATATTTGTTTTTTAAATTTGGTTTAGTTTTGTCACAAGAGGTATGTTAATGAAATACAATGAAAGTCAAAACTCCATTGGGGAAACTATTGAACATCAGAATTTGGTAGTGGTGTTACCGTACACTGACATCTAAATCAACATTCCTTACATGCACAATCTAGCAAAACTGAAATTACATTTGTGATATTTTGTATAACCTCCCTTATTCACAAGAATTTTCAAAACCGCAGTGAGATATGTAAAGAGGCAAATGTATATGGGTAATTTCTCTCTCACTCACACAATCTGGATTTGGTCATTTCTGTAAACATTGATTTGGTAGTTTTAGATAATGTGAGAAGTATCAATGTCCCATAACTGCAGAAAGATGGTGATAAAATACCTGAACCACTGCTGTGTCTTTCTCTGCAGTTCTCCACACATCACGTATACCCTCTGACCTGCCTGTGGGCAAAGCCACTTACTGAGGACAGCAGCGGACTGTGAGTTTTTTTTATTTATTTTTTAAATCCAGTCTGAACAACAAAGCTAACATGACTATTGCTGATAAAAAGTGATCAATGTGGCTATAAAATCAGTGAGCCTTGGGCACCCGGATGGCTCAGTTGGTGGAGCGGGCGCCGATGTGTGGAAGTTTGCTCCTCAACGCAGCGGGCCTGGGTTTGATGCCGACCTGGGTCCCTTTGCTGCATGTCGTTCCCCCCCCTCTCTCCTCTTTCATATATTCAGCTGTCCTGTCAAGCTAAAAAGTGCCACAAAAAAAATCTTTAAAAAAGAAAAAATCAATGAGCCATCAGTGTTTATGATGATAAATAATGGACATAAGACATGTCATCCACCCCAACATGAACAGTAATGTTACCCTATAGCTTCAGCCTTGTTTGCTGATACCACAAATATGGACACAGTGTGATGTCACCCAGGTCTGAAAAGATTATGGATTATGAGTTAACACTCAGAAAACACCCAGACCTCTCAGGTCATCTGGGACAGGTCTGCTTTCTGTTCCCAGAGTCAGAACTAAACAGGGGGAAGCAGCGTTCAGTTTCTATGCTCCTCATATCTGGAACAAACTTACAGAAAACCGCAGATCTGCTGCTACTCTCAGTTCTTTTAAATCAAGGCTGAAGTCCTTTCTTTTTGATGTTGCCTTTCTTTAAATGACTGTTTATTTCTATAATGTTTTATCTGTTTTTATTTTTTAACCGTTTTTGTGTAAAGCACTTTGAATTGCCCTGTTGCTGAAATGTGCTATACAAAAAAAGCTACTTTGCCTTGCCTATTAGATCATTTGTTTGCCCATTGATGGTGCTGAAGCGGGTCAAGGTAGCGGCAAACATTATGGCTGTCATGTAAAGAAATACACTGCTCTTTAAACTGTAATATCAACGTAATGGAACCATTTTCCCAGAGACACATGGAGGAAGTGAAATGAGTTTTCTTCATTCACTTTTTATTGACTCAATTCTTTGGATCCAGCATCTAGTGGCTAATAGATGAACTGCTTTTTAAGGCACTTCAGTGCTGGTGAACATTAAGCCTCTGTGGTTGCTTGCTGTTTGGCTAATATCTGGGTATATCTCTGGAACTACATTGTGCATAGCGGTATCACAGATAGAAAAATGGTTTGTCATTCATTGTTTAAACGTTTTATACAGATCAAGTTTATTATTGTCCTTGTTTTGTGTGTCTTCAGCTATGCAATCAAAATTACGTGTCCAGAGGAGAGTTTCACCCTGGTGGCTTCGACACCACAAGAAAAGGTACATTTATGGTTTATACACTTATTACCTACTTATTGCAGCTTGGTTTGTTATTCAAGAAGTTTTATGCATATTATTATTTGCAAATGAGGCCGCAAATTCAGTACAAATGTGAATGATTAAGGTTGCTTAATTTAGAATGTTTTTATATTAAGAAGTATTGTGAAATTTTGTGATAACTATTGACAATGTCTTGAATATAGATAGATAGATAGATAGATAGATAGATAGATAGATAGATAGATAGATAGATAGATACTTTATTCAGGAGACTCTCAAATTTCTGTCAATGCATATTGCATAACGATTATGTCTTATGATGTCATCTTTAATTCAGAATTCTCTACTTTTGTTTTCTCTCTCTCCAGAACAAGTGGCTACGGTCTATTAACCAGGCGGTGGATCAGGTGCTGAGTGGTGCGAGTCAGGGGTCGTCGCCAGGGATGACAGCAATGTCTCGCACTGCCTCATACACGTTCACCGGAGAGGGCCGGTTTAAAGACGCCCAATACACCGGGAGCTGGCTGGCAGGACAAGTTCATGGCAGGTGTGTGTGTGTGTGTGTGTGTGTGTGTGTGTGTGTGTGTGTGTGTGTGTGTGTGTGTGTGTGTGTGTGTGTGTGTGTGTGTGTGTGTGTGTGTGTGTGTGTGTGTGTGTGTGTGTGTGTGTGTGTGTGTGTGTGTGTGTGTGTGAGATTAATAATGTTTGCATTTAAGTGTGTCCATGAAATGTATTTCATTGGTTTTGTACTTGGTTTTTGGCAGCCAACTATAAACTCTTGGATATGGTTTCAGGATGACAACATTGACATTAGTTTAGCCCACAAATTTCAAATCTTTACCTGTAGAAACCGATGTGGCAAAGAGTAACAGAGTAAAAGTAAATGAAACAATCAAAGTATTAGCAGGGAGTGAAGTCAGCATTGACTGTGAACAATAATTCCCAGCATTGTTGAATGCAGACTTTGTTAGAATGAAGGCTGAAGTTGATTCTTCCTGTCGTAGCTAATTAAATAGTTTCAGAGTGTAAAACTGGCTTTGTGCAAATAGTTGGATAGTTACATGTATTTGCCTCTGCAGAGGCACCATGAAGTGGCCAGATGGACGGATCTACAGCGGAAACTTTAAGAAAGGACAGGAGGATGGGTAAGTACGTTCACCTGGTGTAGTACTAAACAGATGGTTAACGTGTTAAGTTGTTAATTTCCAATATGACACATCTCTCTACCTCTTAGGGAGATCTGTAATCAAAAGTTAAAGTATTGAACTTTTATGTTTTAAACATCCAGTATGCCTAAAACAGTAAAACCAGCTGGTGGCTTTTACTATTTATATCTGTGTAATTAACTCGCAAAGATGTTGTATCAACAGTTTGTACAATTGCTCTTTCTCTTGTTGTCTCTCTCAGCTATGGGGAGTGTATAATACCTAACAAAGTGCTGAAGAAGCCAGACAGCTACCAAGGACACTGGAGAGATGGCAAGATCCATGGTTTCGGCAAGTACAAGTTAGTACACGGTTTTCTACTGACTTTTTAGTAAATAGAGCATAGCATAGGACAAATGACCTGTATATAAGTTGTACATAACCGAGTCAAAGAAAGATCAAGTCACTCATGTAAAGGCAATATTCAGTCTTGGGCATCGTGTCTTGACCCTCACACCCACAACCCTGTCAGCCTTAGTGCCTTGCTCTGCACATGAACATACAGAGAGCCACTAGCTGTGTGTGTATTCATGTCTCTGTGGGTTTTACCTGCTGTAGGTATGCCAGTGGTGAGGTGTATGAGGGCTGTTTCTGTGATGGGCACCGGCACGGTTACGGCATGCTGAGCTCCGGCAGGTTGACCAAGAACTCCTCCAGCGTTTTCATTGGCCAGTGGGTCCACGACAGGAAGACGGGATATGGAGTCTACGATGACATCACAAGGTCTGATTAATTGTTTGGCTCATACCCAAAAAAAGCTCCAGTAAGAGAGAGAATATTGGCGTATAAAGGAAGAATAAATGACTAGATCATTTAAGGAGAACATCCACATTTTTGTAATATAAGCTGAAAAATGTATCATTTGGCTGATGCATAATAAGCAGCGTACATTTGTTTTCTGCAAACAGGCATATTCCTTTCTAAACTTGATTTTGCTTTAAGTTAATTTAAATGTTGTATAGTAAGATGACAAACTGTCACTAGTGACTGCTGCCATTTGCTCTCCCCAGAGGTGAGAAGTACATGGGACTGTGGTTGGACGAGCAGCGGCATGGCAGCGCTGTGGTTGTCACCCAGTGTGGCGTGTACTATGAAGGGACCTTCAGAGACAACAAGATGTGTGTAAGTTCACCCTAAAATATGTATTTCATCATTCTAGCATATACAGTTAGTGGCTGGATTAAAGAGATTCTACTGCACAACTGAGGAAGTTCAGGCATCAGTGTGCTCTAACAAGGTCTGCGTGAGTTTTCCACTTAAAGGAGGTATTGATTTTTGTACCAACGAATTTGAAAGGACAGCTTATACTTATATGCAGATGGTCTGATATGTAGTGTCACTTAAAGTCACTTAAAGGTGGTGCCACTGTTTTCTCATTATCAACTGTTGGTACCTAATAACTTCAGGCATATAGATGAAAAATAAATAAAATATTTTGAATGTGTAATTGTTATTTGTTGTTTGATGTTTTGTATCAGGGTCCAGGTCTGTTGATGTCAGATGACGACACAGTTTTACATGGGGAGTTTTCTGATGACTGGACTGTCAACGGGAAGGTAGAAAGCTCCACATCTCCTTTTGATTTCTCTGCTCTGTCTGCCTGTTTGCTATGCTCTCTAGCAAATGGGTATCTTGTTACTTTGTAATGTAACTGGGTCTTCTTGTTTCGGACTACATTTTGAAAATTAGTTACTCTAAATTAGTGTTTTCGTACTTAATTACAACTTAAAATCTCACGGTTGTTAATACCAAATAGTTCCATGATACTAGCAAAAAGCCCTTGTCAGTCACAAAAGAAACACCCAATACAACTGTAAGACTATAATTTCCTCTCTAATTAATTTCTAACTCCCTTCCCTTTTTATTCAGGGTGTTTTATTCCAGGCTAATGGTGACTGCCTGCAGGGCCTGTTCAGTGGAGAGTGGACCACAGGGCTGAAGGTGGTTGGAACTTACACCAAACTAGCTGCAGATGAACCAGAAAACAAAGAGAGAAACAGCCTGCTGTGAGTATGAATTTGTACTATTTAAAAACGTGGAATTATCCTGTGTCCTGAACTGATTTTATTATTTAAAAAATGCCATGTGACTGCACTTATGTTGAGCTGCTAGTCCTGAAGTCTGCAGGTGTGTATTTATTTCTATGCCTTTTAATATTATGTGTGTGTGAATGTTCAGGTGTGTTAATCTATTGTGAATATTATTGTGAGGATGATAATTGTTACTGGAAATGGGGTATTTAAGTCTTTTGTAAGTTTTGTATCATTTTGTGTGCATGTTGTGTTTATATGTGTGCATGTGCAGCAAGCTGGGTCAGTACATGGTGCCTGCAGGTCAGAGGTGGCTCTGTGTGTTTGATGAATGTTGGAGTCGACTGGGCTGTGATGCTCCTGGGAGAGGAGAGAGGTCTGTGGCCTGGGACAACATTGCTGTTACCATAACAACTGCACGACGACAAAGGTAGATCCAGCAGCACACACAGAGAAGCAAATGTAAATGGCATCATACCTTTTTTAGAAATGTGGCTGTCATAGGTGAGAGCATATATGTGTGTGTGTGTGTGTGTGTGTGTGTGTGTGTGTGTGTGTGTAGCCCAGATCTCAGTAGGTCTCAACGTAAAGTATTGGAGTGTTTGGAGTGCATTCCTCAGCACGGAGAACCAGTGACCACCGTGAACTATGAGAACATACGAAGATACCTCGTCAAGGTAAAAGTGTGTGTACGGACTGATACAACATAAATTAGCTATAACATGAGGTGCTTTAGCTGTTTTGTCAATCCTTATTGTTCTAATCCTTTAAACAAAACAACAAAAGTATAGCTTAATACCATTAACCAGCACCATAAACTACTTTAATCAACACCTAAAAGAGTCTTAACATTATGAAGGTCTGATTTATTGCAGCACTGTTGTTTTTGACTGCATTACAGTGCTACACTAATAAACTGGCAAGTGAAGAGTCTATCAGGCTTTTGTCTAATGAGAATGGGTGAAGAGGGAACATCTGTAAGGAGTACACATTTTTGCAGATGTACCTGATGTTCAAAGTACCTTAAGAAGGGCAGGTACTGCCTTAGTCTCCGACTGAATTTGTCTTCTGTGTAACACTTACTGTGTGTGTGCGTGTGCGTGTGCGTGTGCGTGTGTGTGTGTGTGTGTGTGTCAGGCGTGTGAGACCCCTCACCACCCTCTGGGCTGGCTGGTGGAGACGTTGGTGACGGCCTACAGGATGACTTACGTCGGCGTAGGATCCAACCGCAGGCTGCTCAACCAGGCAGTCCAGGAAGTTCTGGCCTTCCTTACACATTTCTACAGCATTGTCAGGTAGATTCAAGTTCTCTCTTTTGATTGCCTCTTCCCTGCTTCAGTACACGTGTATCTAGTGTACGATGCATGGTACATTCAATTTTATTAAATAACATAAATTGTGGCCTGTAGGTTTCTGTTTTCGGGGTTACCAGATGATGGCGGCATCATCCCTGACCCCCCTGCCTCTCCATCTCAAAGCAGACACAGCTCTAACATAGCAGAGCAACAGTGAGTGTCAACACACACAAACTCAGTCAGAGGGCTCATTGTTGAAACAATAAGTTTGTCAGCTTATCCACCTCATAGCTGTTGAAATACACAGGTTGTACTTTATTCTCCTCCTCTCCCTCCTCCACCTTTTCCTCCAGCAGTGTTGTGGTGGTGAGCTGCTCGTCTCTGCTCCTCCCACAGTTGCTTCCTCGACTCTACCCTCCTCTCTTTACCCTGTACTGCCTGCAGGAGGAGCAGAAGGAGGCCCAGTACTGGGAGCGCATCCTCCGACTCAACAAACAGCCCGACCAGTCACTGCTCAGCTTCCTGGGAGTGCAGGAGTGAGTGTGTAGAGTCAACAAGTACACAGAGACCCACACATTTGTTTGTACACCCACTCGTTCTGTCTCTTTAAATGTCAACCTCCAATGCTACGAGCTGCATGCTTACTTTTTGTTACTCCTGTAGGAAGTTCTGGCCCGTATGGATGTCAATTCTGGGAGAGAAAAAGCAGGTCAGATACTAAATGTACTAATTTCTCTTCATGGACCTTTTCTCAATTCCTGCACTCAATTTCCTCCACCAGCTTTAACCCCCATCATCACTCACACACATAAGGGATGACCTGTGATTCTAACATAAGGGTAAAGTGTGATGTTGCATTTTTAGTTTTGTCCTCTCTAACTATTTTTTCTTTACTTTTATCACAGATTTTATCCAGCAGTAAAGATGCCTGCTTTGTTTGTGCTGTAGAGACACTCCAACAAATCAGGTAGCTGCCATGTGTTTATGGTGTTTTTATATTTTCTCCCAGACCATGTACCGCTCCTAGAAAACTCTAAAAGTGAAAGTCTCAGATGACAGTTGGGCATGGTACAGTTTAGTTACCACATTTGAAACGGTTTGCAGTGATTTGATGTATCTTGTGATGTGTGCCAGGGGGTACATGGTGCTTCTTTACAGCTTTTGGGGCAGAACTGTTTTTTGAAAATGTAAGAAGTTGGATAATTTGGGCACGAGACAGTTTGAATGAAATTTTTAACAGTTAATTGTTTTTTGGGGAATATTTTAATTTTACACTCATTGTTGTGATCACAAGAATGCAAACTGATGGACTGAAGCTGTTTCATTCAGCCACAAGTCCCTTTTTAAAAGTTTTACCACCAGTACTGAAAAAAAGCAAACCCCATCTCTTTACCCTATGCAACAAGGCCGTGACATTTTATCATTAACAAAATCTGCAAAAAATGCATTATTATGTGTATATAAATAAAGAATATGTATGTCTCCCGACACATGCAGCACCACCTTCACTCCGTCAGACAAACTCCTCGTCATCCAGAAGACATTTGAGGAACTGACCCAGGAAATAAAACCTATGCTAAATAGCAACTTCCTGTGGTGCATGGATGACCTGCTCCCTCTCTTCCTCTATGTTGTGCTCAGGGCAAGGTGCACAATTAAACTTTATTTTATTAATAGTATCAAATCAGAACAAGAGTTATCTCAAGACTCTTCACAGATAGAGTAGGTCTAGACCACACTATAATTAACAAAGACCAAACAATTCTTATAATTCTCACAGTGCACATTGTTACCACACACACACACACACAGTTCAGTTAGTGTATACTGTCATTCCGTTATAAGTCTGTATACAGCAAATGTAGCTATAGTTATAGCAGTATACAGCATCAACAAATGAGCTAATTGGTAGCAGGCACTGCAGGCAGGGGACTGAACATGTTGTTTCTGCTGCCCTGCTCTCCAGGATCAGGAACCTGGGAGCAGAGATCAGTCTGATAGAAGATTTAATGGATCCCAACGTTCAGCACGGAGAGATGGGACTGATGTTCACCACACTGAAGGTGAGACCCCCCCAAGACACACGCACACACACACACACAGATAATGCCTCATGGTGAAAAATGTGTTCATTAACTAAAATAATACGTTTAGAGGATTGAGCAGCCTTATAGGCCTTTTTTGTTCCTATAATATATATTCAACATCAGTCGTCAGTCATTTTTGAGTTAATCATAAATTAAATGACTGCTGCAGGCCTGCTACATCCAGATCCAGCATGAGTCGGCTATGTAGGAGCAGAAAGCAAGATACCACACAGTCAACAAACAGCAATACATGCACTGCCGGAAGAGGCACAGTGCTTAGAAGCATTCTAAGCACTTCTATGCAGAAGTTGCATAGAAGCTGCCCGAACAAAACGAGTCAACCCACCAGTATTCTACTGGATGCCACTGGGAGGCGCTCACACATGAAGGGAAGGGAGTGTCACTCCTTCTGTCAAACAGAGAAAAGATGTCTGTCACCTTGTTTACTGTTGATCTTTTCAGGATGTTACAGCACACCAAAGTTCTTTCTTTTATTGTAGACAGTTTTCATAGGAAAGTAACACGTCGCCCTCTTCTGGACATATTAGGAAACTGCATCATTGTCTACATAACATTTGGTAATATGTCATTACATTAGATTTTTGGTAATAATACATCAGCTCAGTTTCAACAGTAACAATTTTGTTGAAACAACAGTGCAGTTTTTCATTTACAGTCATTTTTATTTGACCGTTTTTCCTTAAAGGATGATTCATTAGAATATACAGTAAGGTCCCTGTGACGTGTTGGACTGTATATTACTCCAGACAAAGGGAACCACATCACTGATGAAGTCAGTGAACATAACGGGCTATTAACTGGAAATCTAAATAATAATGTAGATATTGTTTTAAAGGCAAGGTACTCTTCAAAGGGAACGTCAAGGTTTTAAAGTTGTGATTTTTTTTCCCTGCGTTTAATTAACAGTAAATCTCCAACCACAGTGAAATTCACAGAATTTGATACTCAGTTATATATCAAATATCAAAAGTTAATGAAACCTGCAGTACAGGTACCTACTGTATATGGTAACTGCAGTTCCTTTAACTTCGACCAGTTGAGACAGCTACAGGAGACACAGAGGGTGTTACAGCAGGGTCAGGGTCGGTCTGAAAAGCAGACCGGATGAAGGGTTCTGCTTTTTTAACAGAATACCTTCCTCAGAAGCCAAACCAAAATCACCAGCTCAGAAATCTTAACTTCTCATGTAACAGTATGTTCCTGCAAATTAGGTGCAAACTGTCTTCCTTTGTTTGCATATAAATCTAAAATCTCTTCTCACTTCCCAAACAACCGTAGTACCTTTTGAATGCAAGAGAGGTAAACATCACACTAAACAGACTTGCAGTTTTTTGAGACTGTTTAAATTATTTTTTTGTTTTTGAACACTTGTATTGTCTGTAATACAACCCCAACTTGTGTATGTTGAAACTAACCATGAAGTAGTTTGTCTCAGGTCTGAAATTCTGATATTCTCAACTAGTATTCAATAAGCTGACAGGGCAATAACATGTCACTACAGAGGGAAGGATTTTTTGTACTTAAGATAAGTAATAAGGGAACACTGATTAGCTAAGCATTAAGGAAACGTTCATTCTTTTGTGTATATCTTAAATAGTTTGTCATACTGTGTATGTGGGTGGTGATGGTGCAGTGGATATGACACATGCCTCTGGTGTGAGAGACATTGGTTTGATTCCCACCGCGATACATCAACCAATGTGTCCCTGAGTGAGACATTTAAACCCCTAGTGTGCAACCTTTAACATATATAGCAATCGTAAGTCACTTTTGGATAAAAACGTCAGCTCAATGACATGTAATGTAATGTAATGTAATAATGTGTGTGGGGGGGGGGTGAGCGTGTATGAACAAGTCTGACGAGGGACACTCGTCATGTTGCACTGACAGCTTTTTAGTTTAGCTAACAGCCAGGAGAGTGTTTGAAGGCAGATTATGTTCACTTTGTCGTGCAATCGTTTTGGCATCCAAGTTACCTTAAAAAAAACATATATATTTCTAGAAATATAAATAGAAATATTCCAGGATTGTTCCCTGTCTCCATAAAGGACGATCTGTTTTGTGTCCTGTTAGTTTGTGAGCAGAATTTGTCAAAAACCTTTTTGTTGATTTTAATTAAATTTGGTGAAAGGTTGAGCCCGAAAAAATTATGTCTGCTGTGTGCATCCACTAAAGGATTAATTCACATTGTAAAATGGGGCATTTTAAACATTGTCACTATTCTTTTGTGAGCTACTGTACTTAGTAAAATGAAAGAACTATGGCATATATGTATGCCATGATTGTGTATCACTGGGTGTTTTAATACAACTAATTAGCTAGCCTACAAAAATCATCATAATCGTTGTTAAAACTTTCTTTTTCTTTCAGAAAAAGTTTGTTTTGATCCCTTGAATCCATCTGTGTGTTATTAATGACTGTATTGTCAAATCTTTTTGGGACATCAA
The DNA here is from genome assembly GCA_013375575.1 of Percina caprodes. Classification (NCBI taxonomy): domain Eukaryota; kingdom Metazoa; phylum Chordata; class Actinopteri; order Perciformes; family Percidae; genus Percina; species Percina caprodes. The sequence continues at coordinate 722,018 of JABXJD010000255.1, forward strand.
AATAATAATTCTCTGTTTCTTTTTAAATGCTCCTTGTTATGGCAAAGGTAAAAGTTTATGCATACAATCTGGCATAACAAAAGAACCTCGGGGACCTTTAAATCACTAAAGGAATATTACTCATTAATTTATTATTAGATTAAATTATGTATCAGAGATATAATAAAAGTATAAATCGTATATCAGAGAATTTACCACAATCCTGGCTTATAATTAAGCATCCCCATGGAGTCAGACTTCACTGATCCAGTGAATCCACTGAGAACCATGATGATTTCTGCCGTCATGTTACTGCGTCATGTTACTGACTTGATTAACTGAGCTTGTTTTAATGTTGTCAGGAATAAATGTCAGTCAGATTGAACTGAAGTATTCAACAATAAAAAAAAACTTGCCAAAATGATAGAGAAGCAGCTGTTTCATTAGATTTGATTCCAAATCATTTTATCACTTTCAGCGTTACCGAAATGTGTTTGTACTGTAATTTTTGTCACTGAAGTTTTTTTTTTTCTTTCAGAATGCAGACATCTATGTGTTGGGACAGTTTTTTTTCTTATGGTTATTAGAACGACTGCAGTGTTGTGTAATACAGATGCTGCAACTAAGGATTGATGAGACAAAAGCATTCAGCTGGACTCCAGAGATACCAGGTTAAAGGACAGACAGATGTTTTGCATGTCTTAGCCCAATATCAACATATCACCTGCAATTTTCAGTACTGCCAACCATCACGTACAACATTCCATTATGGTATGTTATTGTACTGAAATGAATCTGATCTAATGATTTAGAAAATGTAATAGTGCACATTGTTACCATTTTATGGGCTCAAACATGTAAAACATGGTCTTTTGTAAAAACCTACATTTCTTGGAGGTATTACACTATGAAGTACCTGGCTGAATGTAAGCCTTGAGTTTATTATTTTTCTAACAGTATATTTTTGTAACTTCATACATTTATAGAAAGAGATGATCTGGGGGAACTGATTGCACAATTTGAATTAATTTAGAGGAAAACATGCAGTGAGAAATGAAAAGTGTTTACTATATAAATAAATGTGGTTTCATTCTGGAAATGTCTCTTGATGAATATTATTTTTCTTTCTTTTAGCAATTTTTATCCTTAAAGGTGCCCTGCCACATGTATTTCATTATTTTGTGGTAGTGTGTGAAGTTCTACCATGGACTCTAACATGTTTTGTGGAAGAAATGCGTTGGCTACCTTGTTTCAAGCCATTCTAGTGTTCTATAGAAAGCCTGCAAGAAGACTTGATTTGTTCCAGTTCTCATTAATATTCAATGAGCTAAGCTGCTTTACTCTGATTGGCTAACAGTGAGCCAATGAGAGCCTAGCTATCAGCATCCTTTACCCAAAGCAACTGGGTGAGCTCATGAATAGTAATGAGCTCAGGCAACATGACGTCAGACTGACCAGTTTTTGTAATTGGCCTGATTTCTCCACTTATTTCTTTTCAGTGGCTCGAGCTGACAGAAGAGGTAGCGGTTCGTTGTTCCATTTACAACATAACACATACACATAAGGACCTAACATATTTAAAACAAAATGCAAGAAAAATGGTTTTGTGTGGCATGGCACCTTTAAATTAAATGTCACAAATGACTTTAAAGAGTCCTCAGTACCTCTATTTGAACATTGTTTTAACAGGATCAATCAGTTGGGTATATTATTAAATAATAAAAGAGATGCTGGAGATTGACCCCAGGACCTTATACATGCAAAGCACATGCTCTACCACTGAGCCCCTACCATTGAACCCCCCTTCATCTACAGATCATCCAGAGATATGTACTCAGCCTCAGACAGGCGGACATCCGATTATCAGACATGGAAAATGATCTAAACTGCTGCTGAATTGAAAACGTTCTGTGGAGACTGTATAAGGCAAGATGAAAAGAGTTTTACAAACCAAGTCACTGTCATTCAAGGTATTTTGCCTTCAGCAAGACAACTGTATTTGTTACTCTTTTTTTTTCACCAGTTTCAGACTGGTGTCACTGGGTGCTGAATGGTGACAGTCATGTTGGAGATGATCCCCTTCATGTTAACACTCTGATGAATCAATTATTTATGAATTAATAGATTACCAATTTGCATGGTCTTTTACACATTCACTCAGTGGTCACTACGTTAGCCTACATGCACATAATATTCCTGTGTTGCACTAAATCCGAAAAAGATGATATTCCGACTAAGCTGTTTACATGGCTAATGAAAGTAAGTATTCCACTTACATTCCCGTTTACATGCAGCTGTGCATACAGGATTTTTTTTCGTTTACCAGCAGTGGGGGATTTGGGGGACCGTGCGAACACAGCGTCCCTCTTTACTTCCTTTACCCAGCTTCTCGAAAAGGTTGGCATAGCGATGTGTGCACATATCCAAAAACCTGTTAATATCCAAGTCTTTGATCATGTTTAAAAGTAGCTATGTTTCTCCTTCTTATCGGGTCTGCCGCCTTGGAAACTAGTAGATTATTGGTGTGCATGTACACGTAGGCCTAGTCAGTGATTCACCTTTCTTATACTGGGTAGGACCTCCATTATCCCCACAACAGCCTGAATTCTTCATCCCAAATGTGCTCTATTGGTCTGGCAGTCACAAGATGTGGAGGGTATTAGAGGTCACTGAACCAAATTAGGCCTACTCAACAGATTTTTTTGTTTGTAGCCTATAGTCTTTTATTTGTCCTTACTTTAAATTTCCCAGTTTCAGAAGACACTCTGGAGAGCTCGTATTACACCATCATACAAATAATCAACCCAGGACCTCGTACATGTGAAGCAGATGCTGTTCCACTGAGCTGCATCCCCCTTGAATTTTGACAGCACATTTACAACACACAGTACAGGATACAGATCTGTCATTCAACCCTGTTCATAGTGTGTGTTGACTCATCTCTCCTGCAGTTAACATGGACATTGTTAAGCCTCAGATTGAGATGCAAGAATGTACAGGGATTGTTTTTTTCTTTCTTTCTAAGCTTAAACCAGCTCTGCATGCTTTTGAACAGGGGCAGATTAACGCAGGTTGGCAGATGAATTAATTTATTAAGTAATTAATTTGTCTGTATTCTCTTTTAAACATGTGCTTAGTGGCTGCTTATTACAGTATTAAAGGATGATGAAGATTGAACCCAGGACCTTTTACATTCAAAGCAAACCCCATTTGTACAGCTCTGTAGGTTGGCTCACTGTTCAGCAATTTATTTGTAAAACACTTCTTAATTTGACCAATTAACTGATGTTTCATTTATTTGTTTGCATAGTCCTTTATGTCAGACAACTGCGTAATGGGCCCTTTGTGTTCAGTATTAAAGGGAGCCAACAGACATGATGAAGACGTAATGGTGTTTGGTTTGTGGGCATTAGATTATGCACATACTCCAACATCTGCAACCTAAACAAACACATCCTTGCCTCCTAGGGTGAGATATGCTGATATCTTTTCTGTGCAAATCTAATGCAAGTGAGTGAATGCTGAAAAAACATTGGCAAACTAAAATTGACATTGAGTGACACAACTGCACCACAACTCAGCAACATGCTATAGGTTGGGTAATGGCACAAAATGGACACAGGGGGGAACCCTTTGCCTTTATTGATGTGGAACACAGTGATGGTATGCAATGGCACCGTATCCAGGGAGATGGTAGGGCATCGTGAGAGTGGAGAGGCTCCACCCAACATACACACATAAAAGCTGCGTGGGATTGCAGAGTTGGTTTATAATTCTCCATAGTCTCCATGAGCCACTTCTTTTCACCTAACACATCTCATTTTAACTCGTTTTATTCTAAGTTAATGTAAGAAATACTAATTAAGGCAAGATACATAAAGTTCTTAAGTAAATATGTTTAGTTCTCTTGTTCCTGAAAGTATGTCTACGTTACTATAAATAACACAGATACAGACAAAATGTGTCTTTCTTTATTGAGTATTATGATGATTGACTGAAGTACTCGTGGACTTATCAGCCTACTCGGCCCTGATTGAGAAAGTAGTCTCTCTCTCTCTCTCTTGACTTGCATGATGACGACCCACAGGTTACTTATTTTTCAATAATTCTGTTAACTTTAGTATTACGGAATACACATTAAATTATATCATGAAACCATAGTTATGTGTCTATGCAGTATGCAATGTTTAAGACTTTGATTAAAGTTCCCTTCAGAGTTATTGTTTGCATCAATGTCATGGACATCAAACAGGCCCATGTGGAATGTTCTTGGCATAGATAACTATGTTTGACTGCAGATGTTGATTCAGATCTACTCCACTTACAACTCAGTGCCACCAAAGCCTCTAATGTTACCTTAATGTCACACCTGCTTGTGGAGTTTGATCACGGATCAGCACCTGTGCTGTAACAAGAGCAGGAGTCTGCTCATTATTAATTCATACTGTAATTACTCACTCAATGACATCACTTGCATAGGTGTGACATTCACCTCCACCTCTAATGATACCCAAGACCTTTTCAAGTCAACTCATTGTCTGTCTGAGCAGCAAATGCAGTGCATCTAAATATACTGTTCATTTCAATTTTAGGTCAGGAGTTTTCTTAGCTGGCGGTTAGATTTGATTAAACTGACCAGTGAAAGAACATTGAGTTAGATGCTGACGCAGTATTTTTCCCTAAAATCTCAAGTCATTGATCTCGGCACAGAGAAAACCTCCAAGTATTGATTACACCAAGAGTTGGATTTAATTTAGGAGAATCTGCTGAGTCTCAATAAACTAACAACTTTCACCCACGCTCCTGCAACCATTTTCTTTGTTGCTTTATTTTTACATGTTTACTGTCCAGCTGAAACATGCTTGGAGATTATTCCTGCAAGAATACAGTAACGTTAATATCACACATGAATAAAAAAAGCATGTATGCGGTGATGTTGATGCCATAATTCCCAGTGTAAAGTGTGAATCAGTGTGCAATTTGGAGCTGAAGTTCAATTTTTAGAGACCCACCTTTCATCACAAACTCTGTTTGTCTTCAAAACACACGACAAAGCAGTTTGTTTCCAAGTCAGTGTATCTTTAGTAGTCTCCCTAAGGAGAAAGTTGATTTGGACACTGGGAAACATTGCAGAGAGAGTTACAACAGAGACACACAACAACAACAAGCACAGGGTTGAAACAATTAAAAGACAAGTGTACAGTATACATATGGGCTACTCAAAGAGCTGTGCAGATTGCAGATTACAAATTACCATTTTCTATACTAGTGCAAAAAAAGCCATCCTTCCTACATTCTTCTGTTCTCCCATACATACCTTACAAACACTCATTCCTACTTTCATACACATCCATGCATTCAGTCATAAAAATAAATAAATAAATAATTTATCTATTTATAAATAGCCATACATTCAGATAAAAATGTGCATTAATTACTCTATACATATCCATACATGCATTCAGTCACAGATCTACATTAGAGAATTCATAGTCATTGCTGCTCATTAATGAGCTTGACTGCTAGAGGAACAAATGAGTGCTTACACCTGTTATATTTGCACCTAGGAACCCTGTACCTCTTTCCTGAGTTCAATAGCTCAAACTCTGAAGACAACCCTTGAGAGTTATCAGATAAAATGGTCTTAGCCTGCTTTATTGTTGCCTGATCAAAAAGCTCCTGCGGGTTTGAGGTGCAGGTGTTCCCACAATTTTGTCTGCCGTCTTAACCAGATTGAAAATCGGAGTTTTGGGTTTGACTGTCAAATTCTCAAACCAGCTTGTAATACCATACCAAAGAATTAACTCTATTGTTGCTCTATAGAAGATTAACATGATATTTTTATAGACCCCGAACACTCTAAGTCTGCGCAAATAGTGGAGACACTGATGAGTTTGTTACACGTGTCCTCCTAATCAGGTCATTATCAATATAAACTCCAAAGTATTTAAAGGAGGACGCCTGCTTGATGGCCACAAGGCTCTGATCTCCAGCTGATCTGGGGTCTACCAGCATTTGCACCGTTTTGCTTGAGTTAATATGAAGTTGGTGTGAATCATACCAGTTGACAAACTTGGAGGACGCTTATTTTGCTTTCTTTAGTAAGCAAACTGAGAAGGACAGTGTCATCTGAAAATGTTACTATATGTTGGTTTGGCTCAGAGCTAATGCAGTCATTGGTGTACAGTGTAAACAAAAGAGGTGAACTGACACACCCTTGAAGGGCGCCAGTGCTCCAAACTGCTGGATCAGACAGGGTGGAGTTAAACTTCACCTGCTGTGGCCTGTTTGAGAAAAAGCAGTGATACCACCTAATTAAAAAGGGATTTACATTCAACTGAACTGATTTCCTAAGCATGATGGATTGGGTTAACTAAAATCAACAAAAAGCAATCTGGCATATGCAACAAGACTTTCAAGGTGATTCACAGTGAGGTGCATTATTGTTGACATCACTTGTACTACGATTATTTTTGTATACTTAATTTAGACGCTACATAGTTTTATGTACAGTATGCAAGTTACTTATGTAATAAACTCCTCATTTGGCCAGGACATCAGTGGCTCAATTTTAGGCGCCGCTGCAGTTGAATATGGTCATTTCTGTGACAGGCAGAAAACCCATTAGGGCTAGTGTGGAATCTCATGGTAATGCAGCAGGTACTGTTTGTTTATACGTTTCCTCTTTTCAGTGTCAGTAGCTGTCAAAGCCCGAGATCATTAAGGGAAACACAGGAACTGCAGAACTATCAAAACGGCTGGCTTGTGTTTTGGAAAGACAGAAACAAAAGAGACTGTGGAAGCTTTTTTTTTTTTTTTTTTTAAGTAGCCTGGCTTGTAGAAAGAGGCAGTGACCTTTAGGAGCAAAACCTGCAGCAGAACACAGCTATTTCATCTATATCTGTGCATCAGTATCAATTTACACTGGTACTATCTTGCAAGTTATAGGGTCAGGGAGGGAAACTACAGAAAATAGCAATATTGAGGACAAAGGAGGCCCACAAGTGGAGCAAATCATGTATATGATTTATACCTGTTGAGCTTCATCTCTTAATCATCATCAACCTTAGACTATATTAGATGGAAACGTAAGAGGTAAAACGCAAACTACAGTACTTTTTGGTATACAGCACGGTATATCTGCTATTGTTTAACCCTCTTTCCATTGCTGGAATCATGTTTTAACAACTTCATCGTTAAAATATGTGAAATTGCTTCATTGTGTGTGTGTGTGTGTGTGTGTGTGTGTGTGTGTGTGTGTGTGTGTGTGTGAAAGAGGGAAAGAGAAGAGTGAATTTGTGCCTTTGTTTCTTTCATACAGTTAATTCCTCTTATCTGGATCGAAGCAGACTTGATGTGACTGTGCACACCTTTTACAGCCACATTTGGCTATAGGAACACTTTGTTTAGTTGAGAAAGGTGGTGCCATGTGAGTCAGGTTTAATCAGTAAATTCCTACCTGTGTATTTTATCTCCTATATCAAGTTCATGTAAATCAAATAAGGTGTGCTACTATAAGAAATGGACTGGTTTGTGCATCTGGCTGTATCATGCAGCGAGTGCTGACATCCAACTCCTCTGCAGAGAGAGAAAGAGAGCTGAGGGTCTGTCAGAGCTTCAGTTCACCAGGTTCAGGTTGGCACAGTTTCTAACACACACACTCACACTTTGGTGGTTTGGCCGTCCCACAGCTGTGTTTATCTGCGGAGAGGAAAAGAGAAATTAATGCGGAAGAGAGACAGGCAGGGAGAGCACAGAAGTGAATACAAAGCAGGTGGAGAAGGAAGCAAGAAAGAGTTATAAAGTCTCATCATGTTAACCCTCCTACTTCGACCACTGAAAATTGCCCTGCCTGCAAAAAGGAGTAGAATATGTCTGTGAGTATGTGTATTCATTTAATTGAAAGATTAGAAACCAGGTGAAACATAAACAGTTATCTATATTCAGACTAAGAAGGATATGTCTGATATAAACATCTTTACACGTCAGCAGCTCCAAATGCCAGTGGAGGTTAACTTGCAGGAACATTTTCATTTAGATTTTTTTTATGTAAAGGACAGAAAGGTTTGACAGCAAAGGGGATTGAAGCATGCAAACATGATGTGGTGGCTATTCCGTTTCAAAATTCAAAAGCCACTTCAAAAGCCACTGCCCCAGCAATAGAAGAGTGGTTTTAATGCACATTGGTTCCTTTGTTGTTCATCCAGGCACCATGCATCAGTGGATCAGAACTATAACCAAAATATGGGAAGTCTTAAAATAATAACTATTGTTCTTTACACTTTTTTTTCTCCTACACATGAAATAAAGAGTGCTCTGCAGCACAGAGCTGCTGTCGGTGCTTAGACACAAAAATGGCTCATTTTCCTCTCCTCTTTCTCTGGTCTGTGTGTGTGTGTTTTCTGTCCCTCCTCTGACTTGAAGGAGGACACGGGATTATTGACCCAGTTACCTGATGTGACTAAATGCTGGCATGCCTGGTACACAAGCCTCCATTACACACAGTCCCTCTGCCATCACCAATGTAGATCCTGATACACTTTCCATCTTATTGAAATAAGTGGACATTAATGACATACCAGGGACATAAACTAAAAAGGCAATTTTCTTTCCATTGAATGAGTATGTGTTTTTACTGTAATGCCAGTTTACTTTAAACTGAAACTGTCAATTAAGTCAGTTATGTTCAAATATGTGCTCAGTGCACATAAACATTAGAAGCCAATTATACCATCCATCTTGAATGGAAATAGATGGTTCTTTTATGAAAATGTCTTACTGTAATTTGTCTTTTTTTTTGCATATTCTTTGGATGACAATGAATTTCGGAGAGGGCCACTGATTAAATATGCATGCTTTGTACAGCAATCTCATTTAAGCTAAATTCATATTTGGGTAGGTGGGTAATAAAACACTCCTCCTCTGTGCTTAATGTTTCTTGGCAGTCCAGCTATTGGCAAATTGCAGGAGGGAGTTTGGAATAGACACAGATTTTCCATCACCAGCAGACTTCATGCTCATCGTTTCCAGATTAGATTTAGTCACTCCGTCCTTCGTGTAAAGGACAACAACGTAATAAAGTTAAACAAGGCACTGGAGAAGAAAAGAAACTGAAAATGCTGATCTCGCCAAATATTGGCCATTTCTGTAATAAAAAAATAGCCAATAAATAAGGACTACCTTTCCCATGAGATATTGTTGTACACAGGACAATTAGATACACGTTTTGGTCGGCCTTGCATCCAACGACTGTAACTTTTTTTAAACAGACCTTTTGGTATATTTGAAAGTGGACTGGAGAAATGAGGGTTGGTGTTTGTGAAAGGTTTAGAGGAATGTCTCTGCACGCAAACCCTAAACAGAGTGTGTGTGTGTGTGTGTCTGTGGGGGGGGGGGGTCTGGCCCTGTTATGGATGCCAGTTTAATTCAATGTATTTCAAACTGTGGGTCAACATTACAGTAAAATCACATGCATGCATATCCCAAACATCAAAGCATACATGTAAATGGTCCACATAAAAACAAATTGTAGGCATGATCAATTCTTAAAATGCACACATTTTTGCATCCATGTTGTTGTTGTTGCTGCTCTACCCAAAATGTAGAAGAAGTGGGCACATAACTGTCTTATTTGATTTTACTGAAATTCCTATTGTAATAGAAAAGTGTCATATTTAAGATACTCTGGTCAACGGTTAATCTTAAATGTGTGTGCGTTGTAGCTCAAACTGCAGTTAACCAATGCATGATTACCTACCACATGACCAAATAACGCCACTCATCTGACGATGGCGCTATATGAAGTACAAGTCATCTTGAGTGGGCATGAATATATCTAACACATTTCATGGCAACTTATTAAGTAGTTGTTGAGATAATTCACTCAAAACCAAAAATGCCTCATGGTGGCATTGGAATAAAAGTCAGAGGATCACCAATAGGGTTCATCATCTGGGAACCATAATTTCATGAAAAATCCATCCAGTAGTTGTTAAGATATTTCAGTGGCATGCTGCTAGCCTGGCTAAAAGTGACAGAATAAGTAATCTATATAAGATAGCTTGTTTGTCCTAACATGTAACATTAGAAGGTGGCATGAGACTAACCCATCAGTGTCAAACAATAGTGAGTCTATCAGTTTAGTGTGCTTTGCCCTATAGTGTTTTTTGTTGTTTGTTTTTTAAGATTATTTTTTGGGCATTTTTAGGCCTTTATTGACAGGACAGCTGATGAAATGAAAGAGTTACCCCCACAATTACCCCCCTCCCCCTAATGTGCATGTCAAAAGAATATATTGGTATGTTTATGCAACTTAAACACTTGGCTATGGCTAAGGCCAAGATCATGGTCTTGGTTAACTTTTTAGAAAGAAGAAAAAAAGACACTGATTTGAAGCATGAGATGAGACACAAGGCATGCACTTTGTACATCAGACTGTCCTCATTTACTTTTCACTGCACGAATAGCCTGCATAATGTTACTTCCTGCAAAGGAACAACGTGTTGCCAGTGAACACAAATCAAGTTTAGGGACTGCAATTTCACTTAATGTTATTGACTTTTAAATTAACTTTTTCTAACCTAGTATGCACTTCAAGTCTGAGGGAGAGCGAGCAAGTAGAAGAGAGAGACAAACAAATTAAAAACAAAATAAATAAACATACTAATATAATAAATGGCCTTTGTTTTACTACAAGGTCATACAAAGTACTTCTATGTATATTTATATTATTTTTATTGATGTCAGTATCTGCTCCAATTGTCTTCTTGTCAGACTGTAGTAACTTAAAAAAATTAGAGACCAAAAAGACTTTTGTCAGCTGGTCGATTATTAATCATAATCATTATTAATCATTAATTATGTGTTCCCACGCCATGTGCTCATTATCGCTACTTTCAGTGATGACTCAGGGTGTCGTGTATCACTCCCGAAGGACACACAAACACACGCACATGCACACCACCATAGCCATATGAGCTCTTGGATGGGAGTCATGTTTGTGAGCAGTGCTATCTACACGACAGTCTGCAGCCACAATGGCTCTTTGTCTGCCCGAGTGAAACCAAAGCACCTTACCTATCACCAAAGACTTGGCCTGAAATGGCCCACGCAGATGATTTAGCAAGTTTCAGCCCCTAACCTGCTGAGCGTTTTCAAAAGCATTGTATTCAAATACAATGAGAGATACAATAGAGAATAATTTCAGATTCTCCAGTCAGCCAATAGTTTTAGGTCTGTTGGCTGTCTGCAACATTTCAACAATGACTAACTAGAGTATGTTTTTTGCTTTACAAAACAGAAAAGGCCTTTTTTTAACACAGAACACATCACAATTAATGGAATAAAAGTGTGGACAATTTGTGGTAACATTGATGTATTTAAGAATATTTACATCCACAACGATGTGAGCCAGCACCTTCACGTACTGTAGGCATCCATTTATACGAGCTTTGTCAAAGCTGCTGTGACACTAAAACATTGAGGTAACTGTGCGTTGCCATGTTGCTGTTGTCATGACTTCTCTAACCTTTAGTGACGGCTAAACCGGTCTTATTGCAGGAAAAAACACTTTGTATGTAAATTGTTAAATTTAGTGTTATGTTTTTAACTTACATGAAAATGAACTACCCCAAAACACTAGTCAGCTAGCGGTGACCTTCATTTTTGTGCTGAGTTTCTTTATCATTGTGTTTTAATAAAAATAAGGAAAGGGTGATTCTCTTTTAGTAGACTAACTGTTCAACAGCCGATATTTAATATTCCCTGACCATGTTTCTTTGGATTAGGGTGGCACCTAAATCATGGTTGCAGCTGTCCCGATGGTCCTGCTCCGTGCCCTGCTGTGCCCTGTTACACCCTGCTGTGCTCTGCAATGTCCTGTTATGTCCTGCTACACCCTGTAATGCTCTGCTGTGCCCTGCTACGTCCTGTAACGCCCTGCAGTGCGCTGCTATGCAAACTACTATTTCTGGTTGTTTAATTATCTTAATTGTGACTATTATTGCCACTGTTCATCACACCCCCAACCAGCACCATCAGACACCACCTACCAAGAGCCTGGGTCTGTCTGAGGTTTCTTCCTAAAAGGAGTGTATCCTCTCCACTGTCATACTAAATGCTTGCTTTTGGGGGAATTACTGGAATTGTTGGGTCTTTGTAAATTATAGCGTGTGGTCTAGACCTACTCTATATGTAAAGTGTCTCAAGATAACTCTTGTTATGATTTGATGCTATATATAAAATTTAATTGAATTTAACTGAATTGAACACACCCATTGAACGAGTTTCCAAAACAGTCTCTGCTCACAGCTGCATTGCCACACAATGGTAATTAACAAAGCAAAATATAGAAAGCTTTCCAAACTGTGACTACTGTTTATCTCAAGTATGAAGTCTGTGCAGGAACCAACAGCTGTATTATTGAAGTACATTACAGCAGGACAAAATGGATGCTGCAGTTTGTGGTGACAACATGTTGCGTTGTTACAGTAAACTAGGAGCTTGTTTGCATGCGTGCAATCTCTGAATTTCTTGTTCGATCTGAATGCACCATTAGACATGTAATTAGGCTACTACCTGATCATATTCCTCCGACTCACATCTCCAGAAGGGCCTTTGAAATTAAACAGCAAAAACTTCCAATCTTGATCACATGAGAATGCAAAATTTGAAGAAATATAAGAAATTGTAAAACAAATATAATATATTTCTGTATCTTTCTTGTCCATACAGTGACTACAGGAATGAAAGGGCACTGTCTGCCATGGGGTTCATACTGCAAGCTATGTGAGATGAAAAATAAAGCAAATAAATAAAGATAAATGCAGTTTTTTAGACAAATGTGGTGTTTTCCAAATGTTTTTGCTGATCCATTAATCTGGAAAACCTGGAGGAAACAAGAACATTTGAAAAGGCTGCAACAAGAAAGCATGTAGATTGGCTGTAGACGGCAAATGGAAAGAAGCCCTGATGATGTTTGAACTCTTTGTTGTGTGTGGTAATGTTAGTAGTTAAACCCCTGGGATGTTGTTCTTTTGCTGTACACACACACTTTAATGCACTGTATGTACTGCAATGCTTCAGATGTGAAATGTGGAATGCCTGTATAAAAGAAAACACCTTTGTTCCTAATTTTTCTTCCTTTCATCTGTATTTACTGTAAGCACAATCCTGGACCCAGTGACAGAATTTCTGCAGTGGGATGCCATTCATATCCATGAAAAGTGTCAAATGAGCAGTTTCCAGAAATGCTCATCAAGTAATTACACGCAACTTTTTCTGTCATGTGGAGGCCTAAGATGGAGTTCCAGCTCTCCAAGCCCCCCCCCAACACACACACAAACACACACACAAACACACACACACACACACACACGCACACACACTTACACTTACATCACTTACAGAGATCCTCTTTCACATCCCAATAAGGAATGTTTTATTTAACCATTGCCACCACACACACACACACACACACACACATAACCAAGCTAAACTTTACCTCAGAGGTGCCACTGCTATCAATCTGCTGCTCAGGAAGGAGTTTTCATTGAGAAAACAAGTTTATTGATGTAACATTTCAGCAACAAGGCAATTCAAAGTGCTTTAACATTAAAGAGCAATTACGTAAAACATGTACAGTAATAGTGAAGACAATAGGAAATAAAAACAGCTTAAATACAATAATAGAATAAGATAGGTATATAAAATGCAAGTATAAAAGTTACAGTGCAGTGTGAGAAATGGACAATTACTTGATTTACAGCATTAGAAGACCGTGTCAACGAGAGAGTGATTCAGTTTTAACTGGTGCATTAAAAGTGAACGCTGCTTCTCCATGTTTAGTTCTGACTCTGAGGGACAGAATTATTTACAGTAAGCAGGAACATCTTAACCTGAATTTGTGCTCCGGCTGCTCATTTTTGTTTCTGTCTTGGTTTGCTTTGTATGATTCATTAACAGTGAAATTACATAATATTTAAGACATTTTTAGAAAGGCAACACCTAAAACAGTGTTAGCTGTGCATACCATGTGAAATGGTATTGGTCAATATGTAGCTACTCAACCATCTGGAGTCCTGCTGACGCGTTCATCACATCAGGGTGATAGTAAAAGGAGGTGTGTTTGGCCGTCCTCATGCACCCAAACAGAAGAATGACGATGTCATCAGGACAAACATTATCCTTTGTTTCTACAGTGTTTCTTCACCAACTTCCAAAACAACCCAGGCAACTACACCCCCCCCCCTTTAATGGCCACTGTCCAGGTGCACATGCACTGACATTGGCACATCATTGCATCATGGCTTTGGGTGAAATATTTGTTTGTTTTTCTCTCTTGCACCGCACCCGAAGCTGTTTTCCACTTCATACACATCCATGTGTGTGTGTGTGTCATTTTAGTTTAGCTAAGAAACTGAGACATAAACAAGGTGAGGGGATTATCGAGTGCAAGAAAGTAGAGTCTCTACTTTTATGCACCTAATTTTGAATAGAATGAATTGTTTGCATAACTTTCTCTGTGGATCATCTTGCTGTGCGTGTAAGATGTGTGTGTAAACCCTTGCCTTTACAAACATACTGTAAGTGTATATGTGTGTCTGTGCCCTTTCCCCCTTGCTCTTGCAATCTTCCAGTTTTACAGGCTTGCAGTCATTGTGCTTCTTTTGTCCACGGCTGCTGCAGCAGCAGTTAGCATCTAAACCAGTGCATTGGTTTTGTGACAGCAGCAAAATATGATGTGAGCTGGAGCAACATAACCACAAGATTAACCACACAAAGAAGTGCTGGGAGCACAAATCATCTGGACAAAGAGAACCAATCCATGACCAAAAACCCAAACCCAGCTTCTGGCCCCTGCAGGAGATCGGCTTCCCAAAGAGAGATGTTTTGGATTAACAGTTTCACTTTTAAACCCTTCTTACTTGTTAATGATGTGATTATTGTATTCCTTTTTGCTACTAGGTTATGCGTTGTTAGAGTTACGATTCCTTGGCCTCTGCCCTGTGTTTCTTTACTTGACCCTAGCTATTTAATAGTTTGTACCTCTATTTGTACCTCTATCCTATTCTGTGTGGAATGAGGTACATTTCTTGTGTATCTTGTATGTGAGTGACTCGCTGTTAATCACGTCATTCTTGACCTTTGAAATAGTAATTCAACAAAATAATCTCAACTTAAAGGTCCAATTATTAGCTTTGCTTCAGAGCTTTCAACCACGATTGATAAAGACCAGGATATGCGTTTGAAAGCCCAAGAGAAAAGACTAGTGAAACTAAAGTCTTTGGAAGTGATTCAATAAAGAAAGACAGGTGAGAGGAGCATGAAGTTTGAGTTGTTTTAACACACACACACACACACACACACACACACACACACACACACACACACACACACACACACACACACACACACACACACACACACACACACACACACACACACACACACACAGGTTTGTGGCACTATCTTTGTGGGGACCCATCATTGACATGCATTCCTCAGCCCTGTCTCTAACATCACAACTAAATGCCTAACCTTAACCTAATTCTAAGCCTAAAACCAAGTCTTAACCCTCAAACAGCCCTTCAAAGTTGTGGGGTCCAGCATTTTGGCCCCACAAAGCTGTCGGGACCCCACAAGTATACTGGACTCCCGGTTTTTGGACCCCACGGATATAGTTAATCAAGCCCACCCACACACACACACACACACACACACACACACACACACACACACACACACACACACACACACACACACACACACACACACACACACACACACACACACACACACACACACAGAGACATTTACACTCCTTTACTTGAATAGTGGCTTCTGTTGAAAGTTGGATGAGTTAAAGGAAGTGATTCTGAATCTGAGTCAGTGTCTGTCATTGGCTGAATTATGTGCTGGGTCACAGTGAAAGCAGATTACATGTCCCGGAGAGCAAACTATCAATGTCAGATTGAGGCTAAGTTTGAAAAGCAAACCGAGGCCACCGAGGATCCAGTGGGTGGGTGCGCGACTCACTCCGCACTCTGGCATAAGGAAGTGAGTCAAGGTGCATGACTATAAATATGTGATGTTTTAATGCATGCATGTGGGTGTATGTTTGTCTACTGATCCAGTTTTAGATGACTCATCCAGGAATGCGCTTTGAGTAGTTGTTGATACTAGAAAAGCACTACATAAGCGCTAAATAAGAACAGTCAAGAACTTTACCTGTGTTTTAAGTCAAGTCTAGTTTTAGGTTTGGCTCCTGCACTGTTAACCCAGATTTAGTTGTAATTAAACTTTTTAGTGGTCATCACTTATTCTTTCATGTTTTGTTAAAAAACATGTTCATTACTAAATCACACTTGTAATTTATAATAGTCAGTGTGCAGTGCACAGATCATATTAAGCAGAGATAACTAAAGATGTTAGGTTTCTGACTGAGAGGGGCCATTAGAACTGTTCTCTGATGAAGCGATGCAAAGGCTCATGGGGGAAAAAATATGTTCTGAATGGTTTCTGTCCTAGTTGATGTGTGTTCTGTTAAAGTTTTGAGTGTGCATTGGTGTTATGTGGGTTATAGTTTTGTATGGTTGATACATTTATTGTTGCACCATGACTGAGACTCGGGTGGGGTCTGATGAAGTCTGGGCCGTGAGACTTCTTACTTTGGTCAATACACAGATTGAAACCTAATAGGGTTTTTTACTGAGATAAATAGCCTATGTAATTTCATACATTGGAAAATGAAGATTAAATCTATGTACTATTTTCTCTCTGTTTTCTGAAACAGATGTTTTTGATACATAGTTCTTAATATTATGCTGTTGTTAAGGTAAAACAATATTTATAGTGATATTTATAATGACAAGTAGCTCAATGTTTTATATTTGTTATGACTCTTTGCATGTGTGAAGCTATAGTGTGTAGTTTGAGGAATTCTAAGAAATGACAACAAAACTGTTAGCGTATTCCGCACAGTTGCTAGTAGCCGAGGAGGACACAGAGGATTAAAAAAACATGATGGGCTCTATTGTCTTTACTTAATTTTCTGCATGCAAAAGCTTGTGAACACAGCCATCCTGAGAAATACAGAGAGTTGTGTGGAGCTGATAGTCTTAATTAGTTTTGTAGCAACTCATTTGGCAATGGCTTGAATGTAACGTTTATTAATGTCAAAAAGTTACGCACTAAAGCTTTAACTTATCATGCTTATTTTAGACAATATGACTTCAGAAAAAAATAATTTAAGTTGACTAATGATTTTTAGTAATGACTACTAATGTAAACTTGATTTGTCTACTGCATTAACTTACCTCTCTGTGTTAATACAACTTGACCTGTTAAGTTTCACCCTGTGTTTAAACGTAGACTGTAAAGGCAACGGGTTTCACGCCCCACGTAGGCCAGTCCTTTACAGCGGCCAGGGTTGGAGTCCAACCTGCAGCCCTTTGCTGCGTGTCATCCCCCATCCCTCTCTTCCACCTTTCCTGTCTCTCCACTGTCACTATCAAATAAAGGGAAAAGCCCCAAAAAATAATCTTAAGGAATTCGTGGTAACAGCATGGGCCATAGCTCAGAAAATGAGCATATTTCTCACTGTAACTTCAGTCAGTCCTTGAGTCTGGCAATCAAAATGGGTCACATAGCTGGAGAGGGTGGGGTTCATGACACTGCTACACCCCACACTCTCAGTCTCCCGAGTCTCGGGGGAAAATGAACCAGTTTAGGTAAACGTGATGCCAGGATTTATTAATCTTCATTGTGGCGCTGCTGGCATCCCTCATCATCTAAATAGTGCACTTACATACTCCGGTTTTGGAAAGGTAAATTACCTCCTGTCAAGGAAGAATGTGTGTGTGTGTGTGTGTGTGTGTGTGTGTGTGTGTGTGTGTGTGTGTGTAGCCTATATTTTTATCCCTCCTGTGGGGAGAACGTTTACATTGATTGATTATTTTAAACAGAGTTTTTTTTTTAATATTTTGCCTCCTATTTTCATCCCCTCTTCGTATTGTATGATTTACTGATGTCAGGCCTTCCTGTGAAGCATCGTGAAATCCTCCTTTTTGAGAAATAACATATTGATTAAAATGTGTTAGGTATTCTCTGAGTGTGCAAACAATCATTAACCAGGTAATAAGTGACCAAGTTCACCAGATGCACCCCAGCAGCTTCCTACAGTTAAAGTGACCTTCATGTCACTAAATTAATCACTTTATACCTCTGTCCGTCCTCAGCTCACTGTTTGGTGTTGCTATTGGATACGTTATTTTCATGGTATGCAATTTGTATTTTGGAGCTCACTGGAAAATTTTGGTTGCAGTTTCAAGTAAATATTTTCACAGGCAGAGAGTTTTCTTCTTGGGGAGTGGAAGTCCTGCCCAAGTATTTGAAATAAATAGAAACATACATCTGGAAGCCTTTTGGGCTTTTCCAGGGCACTGTTAAAGACCTGTGCTTGTGGCAGGAAAAGTGTTGTTTCACATTTGTGACAGTAGCACTGACGGATTTAGAAAGTGAGCAGCTACCACCGATGCTGACAGCAATGATACAGAGACTGGATGCAACAGACCTGCTGGTGTGTCGGAGTGTGTCAATGTGTGTGTTACTGTATATGAAATGACAGATGAAGCTCTGTCTGGCCTGGCAGCATCATGGCCAGTGGGAGTGGGTGAACGAGTGAGCTTGGTGATCAAAAGAAAAGAAGGGGGCTTGTTTGGGGCGTAAAGAGTTACAACCCAGTGACCCACCTATATGTTTTCATACAGAGCTTTTTTTGTTCATGTCACACCCTCACACGCAGACATCAAACACTTCCTTCCCTCCTCCACCGCTCCACCCTCGGCTCTCTTTACCTGAATTCCTCTCCTACACGTCTGGTTTATTTTGCTAGCGTTAACTACTGTTTGCCCTCCTCCCGTGAGGTGGTTCAATGTGCCTGCTCTATAGAGTGCGTATTGTAATTAGTGGTTCAGGTTTTAACGTAAACAAGCCAGAATTTAGGTCAGATTTTCTTAATGTTACACTCGCTGAGAATAGAACCAAAAGAGGGTTACTGTGGGTGGGGTTTTCTGACAATTGAGATGCTTTGAAGTGAGGTAGGTATAGCTTTGCACCACTGGTGTGTGTAGGTCTGCATTGTATTTGTGCTGAGATATTGTCTTTAATGTGCTTCCCTGATACACCTACAACATCTCAGGTATTCTCCCTGTTAAATTCCACTACAGCTGTTGTGTTGCTTGTGCATTCATGGTAACAACAACAATGTTGACTTTTTTATTTTTGCATAATTATCATCCAGAGCAGCTGCATACTGCCTCCCCATGTGTGCATTTTGTTTGGTCTAAGTAAGAGCAACATAAAGGTCACTCTGTACTTACATCCCTGTTATTACTGTCATGTTGTGTTATCTTTATGTGTCCATTTAAAACCCAGTGTTTAAACAGATGGAGAAACGTCTGTACACTTGGTCTGTACATTTGGAAATGTATGTTTGTAGACAGAAATTAATATGTTGCACATCTAGCAAAGCTTGTTTCTTTGCTGTCAACACCAAATCTCCCCCTCACAAGCCACTTGTCAATCGAATTATTTGAAGTTTGGTAAAAAAACTCGCGAATAAAGCTGGTGAAAGTGCCTTTCCATCAAACGGCTTTAAAGCGAATAAAAAAATTGTGCGTAATGACGTCACATGGTGTTTTGCGATCAAATTGATCTGAGACATTTTAAGGTGTTTGCATTCATTTTCGCACTGCATCGCACAACATTCAAGCAAACTTTTGCAAACAAAGGTTTCCTAGATAAAATGGATCGCGGCGTCTACCAACACATGATCAATATTGCACAAGTTGTAATAGTGCTTATGTGCCGACATATCAAGCTATAATAAGAAAACAACAACACTATCAACACATTGCTATGATGATGCAGATTTGCCTTTTATTTTCCCTCCGGCACCGCTGCAAGACTCTTTTTTTGAGACATGTTTCGCTGTGTGAGCGCCTTCCATTTACTCAGGAGGACGTCCCACGGCTTGTCCTAACCTACATACATATTTTTCCTGCAAATGTTTCACCAGTATCCTAGGGTATCCTGTTCAGGGTTTAGGGACCCTGAAGCCTATCCCAGCATGCACTGGGGCTACACCAGGACAGGCACTGTATATGATGTCTGGTGATGACGCTGCATGTATCATTTCATATGTAATTTTGACTCTTCTTCTCTCCACTGGTGGACTTTGTGTGTCCCTTCCCAAGCAAACCCTTTGATGCAGTTGCTAGGCAACCTCTGCTCTCTCTCTTTCTCAGGCCTCATTTCTCTCTGAGCAGCACACTAGCTTGTCTTGTTAGATGGAGAGAATGATGTTGAAGTCATGAAGTCGATGTCATGAAGTTGAGTCGTCACCAATCACCACGTCAGCCTGAGTTTAGAACTCATATTAATCCTGTTTGTTTTCATTTATCACAATAACATGGCCAGACTTAAAAAAAGATCTTGTCAGCAGAATGTTTTTGCAACAGATACAAAGGGAATAAGTTAAGGTGCTGAGGCTGCAGTCCGTTGGAGGAAAAGTGCCCCTGATTGATACAGCCTAAAGTGTGGAATTACTGCAAATATGGGTTGGAATAATTTATTAACTCTTATCATTTTGTCATGTACAAATATGCACCAGAATGTTCCTCGGAAGAAACATATTCTTGTATTCAGAGCTCTAGAGAATAAGACACACCCTGTTGGTTGTATAAAAAAAAAAAAAAACATGATGCCAAATCCACTCCAATTTATTAAGTACAACATATATCAAATCTAGTACAACAGCCCTGCAATCACGCCTGAGAGAATAACTTGATTTCCTGTCTTTGTTTTTCTTTCCTTTACATAGTTTTATAGTTTTTTTAACTTGTCACTCCTGTTTTTAGCTTTAATGACAGAAATGTGATATAATAAGTCTACAATAAGTAAATAAATACATACAAGACAGCTATAGCTTTAAGTTTGAGACAAATATAAGCACCAGCAAACATTTTCACAGAGTTCCTGAATCGTCAGATCCCCTTCTTTACACACACACACACACACACACACACACACACACACACACACACACACACACACACACACACACACACACACACACACACACACACGAATTTCCCACGGGGATCCACATCCTACAGTGTTCTCTGTCTGTTGGTTTACTTCGTAAAACATATAATAGTGACAGAATAGACGTATTATACTTTATTGTTTTATTCTTTTCCGGAAAGTTGTCAATACAAATCCATTATCTATTAGGGGCGCGCGCCCCTGGCAACGCGCTCATCTCTGCCGGGCGCAAAGGGTGAAGAACACTAAAATGAAGCATGTAATTTCCTGTGAAACCCTTCATAATAAAGGTTTATACAGCCACTTTACATTTAAGTTGTTTTGAGGATTTAGAAAATACGATCAAATAACGTTGCAAATACAAATCCGCTTTCTGTAGTTTTATCAAATAAAATGTCTCTGCGTGTCTTCTCTTGAAATGGTATCGGCGTCCACCAAGACTCCATGTTCGTATTTTGAAAGAGAATGCATCACATATCCGGTGTTGTTGTGTCAGAGATCATCGAGCTTGATGCAGGGGTGCTGTCGACAGCCTGCAGCTTCAGAAAATAAAGCAGACTAATTTATCCCGGGTATTTATCATCGTTCCGGAAGATGGTGGCTAAACAGAGGATCCGCATGGCCAACGAGAAACACAGCAAGAACATCACGCAGAGAGGAAACGTAGCCAAGACGCTGGTGAGCCGTTAACTGACAGCGAGATGCCAGCATGACATTAGCCCAGATAGGTGACGTTCACTCCGGTATGAATACAGCAGCATGATGGTGGTGGTGGTGGTGGTGATGATGATGATGATGATGATGATGATGATGATGGTGATGATGGTGATGATGATGATGATGATGAAGATGATGATGATGCCAGCTGGCCGTGTGTATCCTGCTTATCACATATAGCCTCCGAATGGTTGATTTAACCATCACTCTCACACTCTCTCTCACACACACACACACACACACACACACACACACACACACACACACACACACACACACACACACACACAGAGAGAGAAATAACCAAGCTAAATTTTTACCTCAGAAGTGTCACCTCCTCTTTGATATATTCAGTAGCCCTATGCATTATGACCCACCAAGCCGAGCTGTTTCATTAAAATGTCACACTGGATTCACTATGTTTGGAGTAGAATAGTGAGAATAAAAGATGAGCAGGGGGTGTGATATTGGCTGGAAAATAATTGAAACCAGTGCTCCTGCTCAATGTATCAGAATCAGAATCAGAATCAGCTTTATTTGCCAGGTATGAGGACACATATGAGGAATATTGCTTTGGATTGTATTGCTCACAATGCACTTATTCATACAAAACAAACAATATATACACACTACACAGGTTGAGACAATAGTGCAATATTGTATTGCATTGTGTATGTATTGATTAAATGCCACATTGTAATGTAAAGGCTATAGTAAACACTTTAGAAAGTAACAAAATATCCAAACAATAGCACATTGAGTACCTTTTTGATTTTTGTTGGTTTAACACAGCAACTTGAGTTCTGAAAAAATGATGTATGAATTTGTTTGTAATAGACTAATAGTAACTTGTAATATAACAAGCAGTTTATTACTCAAGAAAAACATTATCACAAAACATTAGCAGGCTTATGAGCCAGAACACAGCATCAGAAGTTTGGATTTATTAGTTGCAACTTCATGTAGCCTATGTAATTGTGATAGGAACGTGTTGGGGCTAATAAGCATAATGCTACATGAATATTATGTCTTAACTTGTGCTGAAACAATGGGTTGATTAAGGAATTTCAAGGACCTCTCATCCATGTGGGCTGAAACGTTGACATTGAAAGTTCATTCTTGACCTCGGTAACAGGAGTTGACAAAACAAACTCACCACAAGGTCCATTTCCTGTAGTAGCTGTTCGCTTAGTTTCCAAAGTCAACAAAGGAAGGCCGAGGAGGATTGTGTTATACAATCAAAAGCTCGAGAGCAGCGCATTTATCTCTATGGAATAGATTCCTTTTGAATCTGTTATTAAAATGTTTCCACTTTGAAATCTTTGCAAGAAATCAGTTGCAAGAATTGTAAAATCTTGCACTTCTTAGTAATATGTGACTAAAAAATATTTTTTTCCACCCGTCCTCTCTGCTATATTATTTCATCATTAGAAGAAAGGGAATGCATTTCCTGTAGACAGTATATATATATATATAAATATTATAAATATATATATATATATATATATATATATATATATTTATAATATTTTTGTATTAAAGGGTGTTTATTTATTTAGTTATAGCCTACCATAATTAACCTGTAAGTACTCAAGAGTATTGATGAAGGGGGACAATGTATTATCCTCCTATTCACTAAATATAGTTAAAACAGTAGCATATAGATTAGAGCCCGACCGATATATCGGCGGGCCGATATTATCGGCCGATGTTAGGCATTTCCTGATCTAATATTCATTCATCAGAATCATTTATACTGACAAAGAAAAGATTCTTATAAATGAATATTTAAAAAATAAAAAACGGACTGTCAACCATGTAATGAGTGTTGCAGTTGCATAGTTTGTCCACCAGAGGGCGCTCTACAACGTCCCTGTTGGCAACACAGATTTTCTTTTTTGTTATTGTGTTTTTGTTTGAAGGACTTTAAGATTCATATCTTAAGTTTGTATTTTTATACATTTTATTTATCAGACCTTTAATATATTTTGATGTTCCTCTGTTCAAATTATGATCATATTGTTTTAGTGACGACAAATAATAATGTTAGGGAAATCTGTTTGTTTTGTTACACTTTTTGGGATTTTTTTGTATAACGGCCGATATATCGGCATATCAGATTTTTAAATAACCAAATATTCGTATCGGTATCGGCCTTGAACATCCTAAATTGGTCGTGCTCTAATATAGATCAAACATTGTTTTCCACTTCCTCCAGCATCAGTGAGACCATCCCTGACTATTGGAGCCAAAATTATGATTTTGATATTAACTTTTATTTGAATAAATTGTGCATAAAATGCAGTGTTATTTAGAGTAAACTAGACTCATTATGAATTGACAATTTGTGTTAATTGATCTTGATGCGTGGCATATCGTCACAGCCTTTTGACAATCAGCTGATTAGGGCAGTAATTGCATCAGCTGGTGAATAAAAGCCTCGCTGTCATTCAGCCTTTGGTTCGTATCCGTACGTTTTTTGGACCGCCGCTTCAAGTACAGCTCAGAACAGTTACGTCATTGTTACGTCATTATTGTCATTGTTTTTTTGTCATATATTTAATTGTTTGCTCCGCTGTCAGTGCTTGTACACCATCTGGTAAGGACAGTTCATTATTTTTGTGGAAAAGACCAAAACGTCAGAAAGTTGCTTCCATACTGACTGTAACAACTTCCCTCACCAGCAGCATGTAATGTATCAGATATCTGGTCGAAGCTGTTGGGTTCTCCCCAAATCAGTCTAGACTGACGGACTTATTCTGTTCTACTCATCTTTTCCACATGAGCCACAATTTGAAGAAAATAAACCCCAGCTATTACAGCACCTTTTAGCATAGAACTAGACACTGTTCAGTGCACCCACAATGTTGTTATTGTGGACATTTTGGCGAGCAACATCACAGACAAGATAATCTGTGGTGGCAGGTTTGAGGTGAAAAAGTGACCAAGCAAAAAGCAGTGAGTGGAAATGGGAAACTTTTTTGTACATCTTTCCACGCTCAAAGTTGTTTTACTTTCGCTCTGCACCATCTGTCACATTTCTGTTGTAGCAGTAATGCTAATGTTCTATATCTGTGTGTGTTTCCCATAGCGACCACAGGAGGAGAAGTATCCTGTGGGTCCCTGGCTGCTTGCCCTCTTTGTATTTGTTGTGTGTGGATCAGGTATGCACCTTTTACATACCTTTTGTTGATAATAAACTACCCTAGTTAATATAGTGGTTGATTGCGCTAATATAGACGTTAAATAATGTAGCTAATACGCTGGTGGTTTTAAATAACATGGTAGTAAGATAGTAGTGTCTAAGTAAGCCATGATAGTGTGACAGTGAGCCAGCATGAACGATACCAGGGGCCTGACATTGATGCAGCTAAATGGAGTTCAGCCATTATTCATTTCATAACATTATTTACACCAGTGCTGTCCTACTGTGAGATGTTGAAGAACTTGAAAAAAGCCTGTGGACATGCTGGTTGTGACAGCTTTGTTTCTGTATTTTGGCTGTGCTATCAGCCATATTTCAGATCATCCAGAGCATCCGAATGGGGATGTGATGCAGAAGAAGCGTCCGGACTCCCGCACCCCCCTCATGCCTTCACTGAGCCTGGCTAGCCTGCACCTGCACACCCCTGACCCCTTCCAGAGGCCCAGAGACTGACACCAAAGCTTCGGATCCAGCAGACATCAGAGAGAAGCTTCCCCAACCACTGCCTCCACCAACCCCTCCTGGGGACATCCGCCTACCCTCGATTAGTGTTTACAGTGTTGCAGTCTATGGTACAGACAACTTTTCTATTGACAGTCTAAAACCACGCTGGCTGGAGAACATGTGTCTCATTACTCCCTTGGCACCTGTGTGTGTGTGTGTGTTGGAAGTGACTGCTGATTTGAGAGTGTGAGGCCAGTGACTCCTGCTGACAATGTGCCATATCTGTCTGTTCAAGTATTCGTCTGTGTTATGTGAGGAGAATCTTTTTTCAAATAAATGTCTAACATTTAGGAAGCACCCAGTTTTACTTCTGTTTTGTAATGACCCACAAATTACTGCAAACAATTCTGAAATTAAGTGGTGCAAAATTACATAGAAACTTCCAAAGAAATGGTGAGGGATTTAAGCGTTACCAATTGATTTTGTTTGTGATTTAACCTTAAAATGAATCTATGAACTTCCATCATCTTGTAGCAGCTTCAACCCAAACACCACTTGGCTGTGGCTTTTACCTCACTGATAACAGGAGGATTCAACAACAGACAGGTTCAATATCGCCCTGAAGCAGAGGACAATCAACTACACACCATGCACGTACAAAGCAGCATGACTCCACACATGATGGGATTTTCATAGAGACAAACTGGCTGTCAGCACTTGGGAGGCTTGGTGCACATTTGCATCCACTAGACTGACTGAGCTCAGCAGCCATTAGAGAGAAGAAAGAGATGGTGACCAGGTTGTTATTCTTCCTTAAGCACATTTATTGAAAGTTGTGAAGTGCAGCTGTCAAGTGCAATTGTGGTATGTATGTTACAATATCTCATCCGGTCTTAGCAGAAACATGCACAGAACATGAGCATACAACTGATACATATAATGAAAAAAAAAAAAAAAATCTCTACAGTTTGTATGGTTTTTTTTTTATGTTGAGTTTTAAGATATTGTTCATCCAAAAGAATTTCACTGTCAAATAAAAAAGGTGCAATACTCAAGAAATAAAAATAGCAAAGTGAAAATAATTTTACAGTAAGAGTTCTTTAGTTGCAGTAAGGGATATGGACAATATGGTTGGCTGTGTGTTGTCAGTTAAATAACCCTAACTCCTGTCCATCCACAGTCTTGAAAATACAGCATTAAAAATAGATGACAGACTGGGCAAGACCAGCATGTTCATCGCTCACCTGCTGTCAATCTGTGTGACTAAGATAGCCTTTGTTCTCCTTCTCCTCCTCACTATTTTACATGATACTTACACTATACAGAAATATACATCCTCATCTGCCCATCAAACTTTTAGGAAAAAAGAAAATGCAGCTTAGCCCAATATCTCAACCCTATCAAATAAGGTTAAAATGACATGCAGGGTTGAGAAAACAGCAATGATGAGCTTCGTCGAGGGCGAAACGAGAAGCTTGAAAGTGAAATATTGAAATAGAATAACATAATCTCCGTAAGAAACCACGGTTTGTTCATCCCACCAACCCACAGTCATCAATGCTCAGTGTTGTTCAAAATACCCTCCCCCGACTCCCCCATTCCAGATGGGGACTGTCATAATAATTGCTCACATTCTTCATTTGTCACTCTGAGAAGGCTTTTATTCTCTCTCAAATCTCTCCACTTGTAACTTTAGGATCTAGCCTTGAGAGAGACTTTTATTTACACCATTCAGCAAAAGAAAGGTAACAACTAATACAATCCTCACCTCCTACTCTTCCATCGCCTTCTAAAAATGACATCACCTAAAATCCAGACACAGGCACAGTGATTTTTTTTTATCTATAGCTAAGTATGTTGTCGCCACTGATAAGATGTTTTGTTTCTTCTTGGTAAGACATTCTAGTTGATATGTCCAAGGGTTATTTGGCAAATGTTCGTTCAATTCTCTCTCTCTCTCTCCCCCTCCCCACCCCCCCAAAGCATCTCAAGATTGTCCCCCTCCGCAACTGTGCTGTAAAGCACTGCACGTCCCGCTGGCTGCATCCTTTTGAGAGATAAATATGTGCAAATTCTTGTCTTAACAGCGTAACCTCCTGCTGTAGAAGGCAAGGTTTAGCTCTGCTGCTGTAGCAGAACTGAAAAACGGTCAGAAAGTCAGTCAGTCTGTGCAGACCAGGCTACGCCGACGGGCCAGCGCTGTGCGAGGGGGGCTGAGCAAGTGCAGCGGTGCTTGGAGGTCCCGGTGTGGCAGATGTTGAAGGGGCAGGCGGGGATCCGGTCTGAACCTGGGCCTGGAACTGGGCCATCTGCTCTGGGCTGGCCAGTGTCTTCAACAGGGTGTTCTCCTGCTCCAACTGAGAGTTACGGTCAATCAGCTCCTTGATCTGCTCCTTCAGGACCTCAACCTCCTCACGCACGGCATACATCAGGTGACTCTTCACCAGGTCCTGAGACAGACAGAGAGATGGGCTTATGACTGGAATATATTGTCAAATTCACATAAAAGAAAAGTTAGGCACTAATCTATGGCCCAATCCTTATGTTTCAGATGTATTGTATTTGTTTGTTTATTTACTGTACATTTAATTTCTGAGATCATGAAAAATCTAACACAAATAACAACTATATATTAGGCTAACCCACGTGCGGTTCTGGCCCTAAAAGGTGGTGAACTGCACTTACAGGACAATTAAGTACACATAAAAAGCTGTTCAATATATTGCAAATGGGCAAAATTGTAAATATTAAACATACGTTTAAGACACATAAAAAAACAAGTTTTCCTAAATTTGAAGAATACATCTTGGGCTTATCCGGTGTGAATATAAAAGATCTTATGAAATCATTGCTGCTCATAGATTTTATAGTGATATGGGTAAGCGGTTTCTCAAAATGTGTTGCACTTCCTGGGCTTGTAATCTATTACAATATGAAACCGGTCATTACACCTCCCCCAATTTAAAGAATAACACTAATGATAATAAGCAAACTGTGTCACAACTAGTCATGTCAAACAGCAGGGAATACAGACGATTTTGTGTATTATATGTGAATTTTCACCACTGGAATATGTCACTAAATATGAATACAAACTGAACATGCATAAATCACATAAGTGGAAAGAGAAATGTCAAAGTGATACAATATTTAAGCTAAGATGTTGATAATAATACAATTGACGATAAAGAGAAAATGGGAGTACCGGTATTCCCAGGGTGCCACGTCATTAACCCTGCCCCCCATTTAAGTGTGGGCCAATCAAAGGCCGAGATATTTATAACCAGGCTGAGAGCCTTTAAGTTTGCCTAGCAACAGAGCTGCAGCCACAACAACAGAGACAGGCTGAAAGCGAAAATAAAACTCCGGTTCATTTTATGGGAAAGCTGTTAATTATAATTGAATACCACTACTGATCCAACAAATGTATTGCATTGTGAAAAAAGAGAGATAAAAAATACTTAACATTAAGGTTACATTAGTTTGAGGGAGCTACCATTCCTATATTGTGTAGAGGACGCTAGATACACCTTTACATCAGCATTAACAGTATTTAAGCCATCATCATGATCATTTATTTCTGAAGTGACGAGAACAACAAGTAAGATTAATTTTACTACACAGTAAGCCTCATAAAAGTCGTGTTTAATGTTTGTTGCCAGATATTAAAAACTGTAACCTCTAAGATTTTCATTTAAATAAATGTCTTAAATCATATGATTAAATTATTCTATCTATCTATCTATCTATCTATCTATCTATCTATCTATCTATCTATCTATCTATCTATCTATCTATCTCTAAGGGAGGTAACACAATGATAGAGCATATGGCCTACTGAAGATTGCAATATTTATATAATTGCAGTATTACAAACTGGGTGTGTGGCGTGACATTTCCTGGAAAAAGTGCTGTTGGTACAATGGTTTTTCTATTGTACATTTCCAACAAATGAAACTATGCACACAATTCTGAAAACTTGAAGCTCATGTTTCAACAACAAGACTCCAGGCTATAGAAATAGAATGTGAGACTGACTCCATTATAGAATGAGATTCATTCTATATGCTCCAGAATGCCAAACTCTCAGCACAATCCCATTGTTTTAACTCCAATACAAATTCCAAATCAACCAGGCCTGTATCTTGCCACTGGTGTCCCTGTCCCACACATTAAACATATTAAACTACGCAGACAAGCGCATGTAACGGAATGCAATATAACCTAAGTTACTTAATCACAATATTACCAGAATATTTTCCTCGTAAATCCCATCTTTCAAACGAACACACACATCCATTCCGTTATATTGTACGGATTAAAAAGGCATTCTTTCCCACAGTGTAAAGAAAGAAACAAGTCGAAAACTCACCATTGCTTGTTCAATCTTGTTGTCTATGGCCACAACGCTGGCTCCTGACGAACTGCAAAAGAAGAAAAGGAGAAATTAATAAAAACATTTTTAAACCCATCTGCGATGCAACCTTGGTACAAAGCGATGGAGAGCCGCAGCCCACGGAGAACCAGCCTCTCTCTCGCTCTCTCCTTCTAGAAATGTGGGTCGTTCCAGGAAGCCTCTAGAAATGTCTATAAAATCAACGGCCTGGTTGTCCTGTGAAACAAGAGTTTAAGGCTGTGTGGCCTCTGAGTGTCCTGATACTGTATCCTCCATCGACTGAGCACTACCTCCATCACACAGCGGAGACATTACAGAGCCCTGAATGCAGACGCTGCTGTGCTTCGAACTGTTAAAAGAGGACAGAGCTCCGACCGGAGCACTCAGCATTTAGCCTACCTATTGTCGAGCTTCACGTCGGCGCTCAATAAAGACGACAGGAACGATATGGAGAAATGTCTCAGCTGGCAGACGCCTAGATCCATAGCCACGGTGTAGCACGGCGTATTCATGCTGTTCATGTTTTACAGTCCGTTAACGAACAGCCCAGTGTCCCGAGTCGAGCTCCACGCGACCAGCTCCGCAAAGCACATCCACACGCGCTTAGTCTATATATTCTGTCCGTTAAAGCTCGTGCACCGATCTTAGCGGTACGAAAACGGTCCAAGGTCAGCTCATCTCGTCTCTAGACAAAAATCTGCAGCCCTGGACAAGCCCGCATAATTCATACAGCGACGCGCCGAGAGGCCGGGCCCTGATTGGTCGAGAGAGAGGCTATTCGAATAATCTATTCAGGAACGCCCCCACCTGCCGCTCAGCTGACACATTTCTGCATAATATATTCCAAGAACAAGAAGTAGGTGGATGGAACCGGGGAAAACCGGATGGGAAAAGGGAGAAGAAAGAGCAGTAGTACTGAAAAACAAGCCAGGGGAAGGGCTAGATTATTGGGGCGGTTGAATTACAGAGACAATACATATTATTTTGCTTCTGTTTAAATGTGAATGCCACTAGTGCTGCCTTGGACATTATTAAAACAGGAACCTTCGAGATGTGATCATGTTTTTATCACCATAATACGACGACGAAGTATTTTTTCATCCCTGGGAACCAGTAACAGGGAATCCCTAGGCTAATAATTTGGTTTTATAGTGACTCAAACAAAAACGATATGTGGAATCTGCCATTAGTCTCCAGAAAGTTAGTAAATATAAACAATGAGGCTTTGGTCTTATGCTTTTTTTTGTTGTTGCATCATTTACCTCAATTTTTAGGGATGTTAAAATGTGCTTACCACTGCATTGTTACACTATAGCCATTTCTACTAAATTAATTGCCTGTTTTTGGAAAAATACAATAGTAGGCCTATACAGAGACTATGGTTACCTTAACTGTATGTCAAAAAAAAAAAAATAAATATCAGCATTTGACACCGCCCACAACAAAAATGTGATTGAAAATCAACATTATCCATACTGTCTATAGTAACGCAAGCTGTGTATCCAGGATAATAATCAGATAGAAATAAACCATGGGCAGGTGTTCAATCAAAATGCTCTGGACAGCCATGGACGGCCATCGGGACTATGCGTATGTTGCCCTCATGTGGCCGTGTACAGCACTGCAGAACTGTGGGGATGAGCCACATCATCAAGAAAGCCTGGCAGAACAACATTTCTCTCTTTTCAAATAATCAAGTCTTATCTTGGTCCTAAAGTGCAAAAACTAGGTGTTCAGGCTGTGTTAAGCCCGAGACTAGGACTATTGGAAGGTGCAAAGGGTGACATATTTAAATACCCTGTGTGCACAGTAGATGAATACAGTCCAAATGGTGAAAATATCCTAAAAAGATATATATAAATTAATCCCAACTGGTTTAACTTCTGTCAGAAAATAATTGAGTGTTTTTGTCAATCAAATCTAACTGGCTACCTTAAGTATGTGTCCAATATTAACCATTTGAAATGCTATATGAAGTATTAATTGATAGACATTTTTTTGACAGAATAAAAGTTAAAACGCCACCATACTCTACTGTATATTTTCATATTTTCAAGCAATGCCTGGACTGTCACAGACTTGATTAAAACACATCATATGCAATTTTAAACTCCTGCAGATACTAGGTTGACTGTTTTTTGCAAGATACTGTGTGACCGATTTTACTGGGATATTACACATCTATCAAATGTCTTTCAGACAATGTTATGCATGGGAAAATAACAAGGTAAAAATGACTCAAACAGCGTTAGCGCACACCCAAACATGCCTTTACAGTGGGGAGTATCTTGGTCAGACAGACACACCTAAAACAACTACTCCACACAGAAATTCCCACCTCAGACAACCTCTAAATAAGACCCCCTCCCCTACACCTCCCTACACAGTCTAAAAGGCCACTCTGACACATTCCATGTAAACCCAAAATCATGTGCACACACTCTTGACATTCCTGCCTCTAATCTCATTCACACACGCTCGCACACCCAGACCTCAGCGTAAGAAAAACAAATACAGAAATCCTACTTTCATTATTTTTCTCACATAATTGTGATTGTAATTAATCTCAACAAATTAAGAATTGCGTTAAATCTTTGAAACACTGACAAAAGTCAAATGTTAGGCCAATAAAATTAAAAATAAGGTCTGGTGTGGCATCAAGCCACCATGAGGAAAAATAGAGGGGAGGTAACAGGTAGGTAAGGGCCACAAAAGATATTGGAGGTATCTAGAAGTAGTATGGAGACAAGAAAATGGGAGAGGGGGTAGATACATATCCTGAAAACACAGAGCACAGTCTTGAGTTTCCAAGGGATTTAAAAGTCAGTAGGCACCTTTAAAAAGTGGGGATTAGCTAATTTGGGTATCACAGTGCAGTCCTGGCTTATTAAGCACAAGTACCAGGAAGACAGCCTCTGAATACTTATACTGATGTCAGCTGATGCTCACCTGTGATCCCAGTCAAACACTAGCACTTCATAAGAAGCCAAATAGCTAAGCCACGCTTATCTGTTCCGGTCTCATCTTTGACTGAAGGAAGGGTTTAGTTAATTATCCAGACCAAAATAGCCGGTACAACTGCAGCTCTTGAGGAATAACACCCACAACTAACAGGGTCACACTCTGAAACGCACACAGAAGCTTGGCTATACAAGCAGATAGCCAAGAGAAAAATTACATGATTTTCTTCTTAATAGGTCACATGCCATGGACGAGATGGTTTAGAACACACTAGAAAACAACTGGATCTAAGTTACTATTTTTTTTGTTGATTTGATTTATTTTGGACAACATAATCCAAAAGGATAACGTGTTAAAGTTATTAACACTTGATTCCAACATGGTCTTGTTTCACAGGAGTCTCACACTATTGAGACTAATTAATTTCTGCCAGTTAAGAAGTTAACACAATGCTCTTTTCCTTTATAACCAATAAACATTATTTCAATTCTACTGCAATATAAGCGTAACATAAGAGCGTAATAACCCAAAATGTATGCAGACCAACATTCGAGGTCACTCAAGACTGTTGTGCATTATAAATACATATGAGAACACACGTTTTCCAAATACAAAGATGCACTACATCTGTACAAAATTTTTAATTTTCAATACTTATACACTTTTTTATACTATGAATAAAAAATTAATGGAGAATCTGTAACATATATAAGAGTGTAAGAAGTATATAATATTATCAAGTGTTATTTATAAAAAAAACAACTAGAAACACCTTAATAATGTAGTCTCACACAACAAATGACTATGTACTGTACCTAAGAAACTAGTAACTATGTATCGCCACATGTAAATTTACAGCTTTCAGTGCAGTTTCTTTTACAAAACTCTTACAAAAATGTAAACAATACAAAAAGTGGGAGTGCTACAACACTGCTGACGTTAAGAGTCAAAACAATCGTCTTGTAGTATTTTTGTTGCTATACTGTTGCAGAAGCAAAGGGGGACTTAATGTGAAATGATGAACAAGATAGACAATGATGATGCAACAGAGCGGTTACAAAAAATATGGCAAGCAATTCAGTGACATAAAAGAAACACGCTGTGGGTTTAATTACTTATGGTCCTCTGGAGATATTACTAAATGGCACACGTGTATAGCACTGTTGTATGCCAACTATGTTTCCACAGTTTTCTATAGTTTACTATACATTAACGCACCTTCCAACATCTTTACTATAGATATGAGTATCCAGCAAACCTGTTTATAGTATCTGCTTTAAGTATACCTCTGTGTTACCGCTGCCCCAGAAGCCATGAATGACTGAAGGGAAAAGGACAATATAGCCATTCAGCCCCTTTGTGTGCAGCTACTGTTGCGATTGGCTCAAGCAGTACCACACTGTACTGACTCCCCGGTGATTCCCTGTCTTTATTTACCTTTTGAGATGCTGCTCCAGCTCCCAGAACAAAAGCTTCATTGCCATCTCGTCATGGCCTTGCGCTTGTACTCCCTGCACTCTCATGGAGCCGCCCGTCAGCAGGATCATGTACACTCCAAAGTAACAGAGGCTCCCGAGCTTCTTTGTTTTGTGTTTTCTAACACTCCTCGCTCCTTCTTAAATTTAGTGAACAGATCTAGGTCGTGCCCTACAGATGCAGTCGTATGTGCAGCTGCATAGGGAATCAAAGGCAGCGTGCCATGTTATGATGACTACGTATATGTGTGCTCCTCATTCTTCCTCTGTCTATGTCATCCATGTGTGTTTGAATGGCTGACTAGTGAGTGTATTACTGAGTACAGACAGTAGCTGGGCGGGTGGTGACGTGTGATCATGTGACACTGGGAGTTACATAAACCATCACCAGAGATTAGCATGTGGCCCAGTGATTTCCCAGCTCCTACACCATAGGCCCTCTATAGCCTGAGACACGGATGTACAATAAAACTGTGGACATCCCTTCAGCAGCCCTCTTTTTACTGAGCAACATGCAATTATGTGTCTCTTTAGAATGATGTTTTATAAGCACATAGGAGACCACAGGAATGCAGATGTACTTAACATGTAACATATCAAAACGTCCACTGCCACGGTTTGGATGTGATGTATGAGGGACTTGACAGTACAGATTGTCCCAAAAGTCAAGGGTGACAGAGATTACAAATAAGACTACATATTTTCCTTGTCACATAAAAAGGTTGTCAGAACCACTGAGAGGTCAAAGTCATCTGGAATTTTGGTCATCTCGTCAAAACCGCTAAAGCAGCCCTGACACTTTCACTTGTTGGTTTAGTTTGCAGTTTCAAAATGAATCATGATTTTTTTCTTTAGTTTTCTATGCCAGCCCTCTGTGTCTCAGGGTCTTATCTTGTCATTTTCATTGAAAGGGCCCCTTAAGATGGCTTAGTGCCCCAGCAGA
Organism: Percina caprodes; assembly: GCA_013375575.1. Classification (NCBI taxonomy): domain Eukaryota; kingdom Metazoa; phylum Chordata; class Actinopteri; order Perciformes; family Percidae; genus Percina; species Percina caprodes. The sequence continues at coordinate 757,243 of JABXJD010000255.1, forward strand.
CAGAAAACACAACATAGCTTAGGGACAGCCGGCCAAGAAACAACAGGTAAAGCATGAGCATAATGCAGGGGATTTCACTTGTCCTAACAGACTCCATGTGCTGCGGTGAATCAGTATCGCAGGACTTCTGGTTGGGTCATGCAGTCATACGGCAGCGGCTGTTAGAGTAACAGGTTCTAATTACCTTGAATCAAACTTCGACATTCTGCCTCACTATTTTTAAGAAAAGTAATAAGTTGTTCGATCAACTAAAACTAATTTGGAAAATACTAGGTTTTCTATGTGAAATCCTAACATACCTGCAGCATCAGAATTCACTGTCACTGGATGGCCATATCCACCACTTCATCTAGAGTGAATGCTGCAACGATGTGAAATGCAGCCTCTCAAGCAGCTGATGTTACAAAAATTTCATCCTTTCGTAAACATCACCTTGTTTTGATGCCAAATGTAAAGTCAAGCACTGAATGATTGTCTGAAAAAGTATTTGGCTACTGTACAGCAGGCTAACGTCACCAAAATGGATTAGGGCAAGAGCCAACAGCAGCATGATTGCCACACTACACACCTGGATACACTGTTTACTGGTACCTGTACTAACTGGCAGTAAAAACGTACACTATACTTTAACACTTGAGACAGATCCTCCAAAAGTCGGACCATAAAGAGGAGACTCAAAACACAACGGTCCACCAAAACCTTATTTTGAATCCATTTGAGGTGCACAACAGGTGACGCAGTTGCAGCATCATTGTTCATTTTGTATCTACAATTATAGTTGGAGCATGTCATCATCTAAACACTACACACAGTTCACTCACTTTATTCAGTGTATATCTGATATCTCTAATGATTAATTATCATCAGTGAATGCTGTTTTTAGACTTAAAAAGGAGAAGTACGCCTGAATCTTGATCGCTACATGTATCAGAGAAAAAAAAATAAAAAAATAAATAAATCAAAATCAAAATCGATGCTAGCAAACTGGAATTGCTGCAGCTAATGGCCAGAGCTCCCAGTTAGCTAAAATGCCAGTTGTGGGGGCATGTTCTAAAGAGTGCCTTTGTGCCTCTTAACAGACACAAATGCAATCAAAATTTCTGTACAACATGAACAGGGCACTTACGTGACAAGATGCGTTTTCAACTCAGGCATTGTGGATAAACTGTTTAAATTCAAAGTTTGAAATGTCTCCTACCTAGGTAATTGAGCACTGTAGTGGTTAGGACCATATCAGTAACTATGTAACTACATACAAACGGTCCAATTGATGCCTGAGGCTTGCACAGTAATAGCGTTTCTGAAGGGTAACTCTAGTCTGGTGTGTGAAGAGAAGATCTGAGGTGTCCACAAGTGAAGAAGCTTGGAGTAAGAATAACGTGTGTTGATCTACTGTGGAAAAGAAATGGTTTGCGTTTGTACCTTTCCGAATTGTAGCAAATACAAGTACAGTACCTAAACTTTCTTCACAGGACTTCAGAGCAAGATTAGAGCTAACCTTCAATAACGCTATTACTGTGCAAGCTGCAGGCATCATTTGGACCGTTTCCATGTAGTTACATAGTTACTGATATGGTTATAACCACTACAGTGCTCAATCACTTATTTTTGAGGGGGAAATAAACGTCACGTTTTCATCACCAAGGCATGACTTCCGTGATCAACTCTTCTGGACTTTCGGTGAAGCGACCGATGGAAAAAGAGGAAGGTGACAGTACAAACTTTTAATTTAAAACGGTTTCTTCGGAATGTCTGAGTTGAAAACACATCTTGATCGTCATGCAAGTATCCTGTTCACGTTGCACAGACATTTTGATTGCATTTTGTTTCGGTTAAGAGGCACAAAGGCACTCTTTAGAACATGCCCCCACAACTGGCATTTTAACTGGGAGCTCTGGCCATTAGCTGCAGCAACTCCAGTTTGTTTTTTTTCCCCCATCAACAGTACAGTATCAAGATTCAGGTTGAAAAAATAAATAAATAGGCCGGCTTTCTCTTTTAAATCGTGTGCCAAAAAATTACTTACAAAATGTAGTCAAGCTTTGCGTAGCTAAAAAATCCACAATTGTGTTCGACATTAGAACAGATATGCATAATAAACAAAAAGATACTAACTGAATCGTTAGTATAGTTAATGTATACATCCATGAGCAGGTCCATTTATTAATGCATATTATAAACAAAAGCCTACTTTGTAAAAAAATAATAATTAATGTACTACTCTACTTTTGCAAACCTCACCATATGATAAAAATCACACAGTAAAGACAATCTAACCTGATTAAAGGCTGTTAAGTAAAGCAGCAAGGGAATTGGAAGTTAAAAAAAAAAAAAAGAAAAAGGGCCTGGCATGTCCCAGTGATGAAAAAAAGAGGTCTATTGAATTGTTGAATTGTAAAGGCTTTTGGCTGAGCTGTAGTTTGATAGTGGAAAGCACACACAGACTTTACCAGTAAGCCCTGGCAGTGGTTTTCCATAGTCACACCCTGACTATGGAGAATGACAGAGAGCTACTGAGTGAGTCAGTCAGAGAGGAAAGGGTGGAATGATGAGTGGCCATTTTGGCCTCCATGTGTAAGAGAGAGAGGTGCTATTGGAGCATTCGGGCTGACAGCAGCAAGTCCTTAGTGCCTGCTCTATACTCAACTCAGGCACACACACTGGGAGAGAGGCAGAGGTAGAGAAGGAGGGAGAGAAAGTCCGCCAGAGACACAAGAGCCAGAATGGCCCAGATCCACCGCCTCAGTAAGAGTACGGACTCAAAAAGTCACAGAAACTGAGAGCAGAGAACAGATGCAAAGACAAATACATATTTCTAATATTGTTTGATGTAGATGTATTTTTGCACTGTGTTTAGACAGACATTTAATTTGATGTCACACTAATATTCTGATTGATCCTTTCACTAAAGTTTAGCCAATCATTGGGTCAGATTTGTGCATTTAGGAAATGCTCTTTTCTGCAATAAAAAAATGCAAAAATGTTAAAATGCATTAACATGTACGATACATGTTTGTGCATTTTAACAAAATACAATTTAGGATGATGCTGCTCTACTAGACTATCTGACCAACCTCAAGCACCAGCAACATAAACACACAGGGAAATCACATCTAGCAAATTGGCTTAACATGCAACACACACACACACACACACACACACACACACACACACACACACACACACACACACACACACACACACACACACACACACACACACACACACACACACACACACACACACACACACACACACACACACACACACACACACACACACACACACACACACACACACACACACACACACACACACACACACACACACACACACACACACACACACACACACACACACACACACACACACACACACACACACACACACACACACACGCGCAGCAGGATTGAGTAATGTGGAGTGAAACCTGACATTAAAAGGATTAGCAGCCAAAGAACACACAGCGTTCCGAGTCCAGACAATAGAAGTAAAGGGCTTTGCACACAGCGAGCAACACTGCCTGAGATTAGCCGACTGTGGTATCATATATTACCAATCACAAGTTGATTTATAACAAATAGTGTCTTTCCTTACCACGGACTGTTGTTGATAGATGGTTAGCGAAATTAGCATTGTAATAATTAAGGACCTTACCCGATAAACCCAGTATTGTGCTGATGCTCTGACAAACAAAAAGCCCTGCCGTCTATGTCCTGATAACAGTTAAGAAGACAGTTTTATATTTTAGTGAACTCACAAACAGTAAGAATCCGTCTCTCGTTCATTGATTTGCATTGCGTATTGGTCGTGTAGAGAGAACACAGTTCAACTCTTGCAGTGGTCGACAGTCTGCAGTCTAACTGAACTGAAATACTTTGGGAACACAACAAACGAGAAACTATATTTTATGTTTCTTGCATTGATAAAAGATAATGGAAGTAATTGTATCTGTTTTATTGAATAATGGATCATTACAAATATGCTATGTTTTAAAAGTAGCAAGTAGTCACACAGTGAGAAAAAAATATATATAAATTAAAAAATCTGATGCATCAAGGTGCATAGAGATTCCCACCACTAGTCCCCATTTAATGACTCCGATAACATCTTATTACTTTGTAATATAAGTGAATTCAAAATGTACATTTCCCCTACACAATAACACCTCACAGCTATGTCTATATAGTCTATAGCGTCAGTAACGGATTTGGAGCAACATTACAATAAAAACAAGACATGCATATGGTGCCGAAGTCTTTACAGAGAGACATTTATCAAGTCTGCGGGGGGTTCTTTTCATCTTTGGCCAGTTTGAAGTTATTGGAATTGATGAAACTACATCTTAGAAATTGTCCTTACTTTCGAGCTCAAACTCAAATTGGTCCTCATAAAGATTATTTTCTTTCATTATGCTCAGGTTACATTTATCTCTTTTCATTTGAATTGAACGTCCCACGTTCTTTTGAGATATGTGTTATCTTTTAGAGTCTGATGGAGGAACACACACACACACACACACACACACACACACACACACAGTTTGTGTTGGCTGGGAGGCTGTTTATTGTTAATAGTCCACTGAACCAAAAGAACAAGTGAGTCATCTCCCTCTCAACTCCCTGTAGGCTAGCTACACCTCAACAAACCTCCCTTTGATGCGACCAAAAAGCCTTTCAGGGTCAGTGCAAGCTGTGGGCAGAGGCACTGGTAACATATTGTATACAGATGTTTTTGGCGAACAAGATTAACAGCATCAAGAGTCCTGTGGGGTTTTTTAAATTTTTTTTTATATAACTGTGAGCTGATGAAATATACATTACTCAATACCGTGTTTATTTTGATCAATATATTGCACGTACACTATTTTAACCTCTCAAGTGTCACCAAGTTTGTAGTTTCCACTACAGCTCAGCTGATGTAAATGGAAAAAAAAAAAATAATAAAATGTTAGATATGCACTACAAACTAAAAATATTCAGGTACATGTGATGAAGTAGCTTAATTGCAAAGTTCCCTGTATTTTTCCTAAACTTCCTTAGAGAATTCTTCCTTTTTTCCTGTTAGACAACTTTAAAAATACATAGTATTTTAGAAATTCTACAACCAATGAAAAACCTCATTCAAATTTGCTACTGGAAATTAGTTTGCTTGCTTTGTTTTACGGTGCCGTTTCTGCCATCCCTCCCATGCTGCAGTGTCTTGGCTCGGCTCTATTTCACTTTGGGTTGACAGACTGAGGGGTCAGGGTGATTGGTGACAGGAAACTGACGCTACCTCCCATCTTAGCCCATCTCCAAACATCTCTGAACCAATAATATCTATGTTGCCTCAATACAAACCTAAAAACATAGAACCTAGAAAAGCATGGTCATTCTTTTTTATTTTTAACACACACACACACACACACACACACACACACACACACACACACACACAGCTGATGAAACAGGTCAACGAGAGTTCATCAAATCAATAGCTCTAGAGCCATTAGGCTGCAAGCCCTGACCCATTTCCCTACCTTCTCATTAAGACAGAGGGTGTCATTTGAGAGAGTGACAGAGAAAAGAAAGAGAGAGGGGGAGGGGTGAAAGATTGTGTGTGTGCGTGTGCATTTATGCAAGATTACAAGTGAAGAGAAAAGGACAGAGCAGTGAGTGGATTAACAAAAGATGACTTCACTGTCAGGGCCTAATTCTCTGACGACAGCAAAGCTATCAAAAGCACAGCTTAGCTACAAACAAACAAACTGTTGTCTCCTGCACAGCTTTATAGTCAGGCAGGACAATACAGACGCTTTCACCATCATCATGCCACTTTCACTGAGGTGATGGATTCTTCTCTGGATATTTCTGCTCTTATATTCAGTATACTATCCGGGCCTGGTTTGGTTTTGGTATAAATGATCAGCAGAATATCTTGCAATAAATGCTGTTCACATGTACAGTGTTCACCCCTACACACTGCTGGCATACAGTGGTGCTCAAAAGTTTACATACACATGCTTAAGTTGACTAAAAAGAGGAATAAAAAAATCATGTTTTGGAAATTTATTTTAATACCTAAATTAAAAAATGAGGTAAAATCCAACCTTTAAGGACACCAATTTTCTTTGTGAATGAATAACGTATTGTAAATAAATAAATGTTCTTATTTAAAATACAGGGGTCATAAGTATACATACCCCTATGTTAAATTCCCATAGAGGCAGGCAGATTTTTATTATTAAAGGCCAGTTATTTCCTGGATTCAGGATATTATGCATCCTGATAAAGTTCCCTTGGCCTTTAGAATTAAAATAGCCCCACATCATCACATACTCTTCACCATGCTTAGAGATAGGCATGGTTTTATTTCAGTTAGACTAATACCTGGTTTGATTTGCATTGAGAGATGATTTTATAGAAAGTATCCCATGCCTATCTCTAAGCATGGTGAAGAGTATGTGATGATGTGGGGCTATTTTAATTCTAAAGGCCAAGGGAACTTTATCAGGATGCATAATATCCTGAATCCAGGAAATAACTGGCCTTTAATAATAAAAATCTGCCTGCCTCTATGGGAATTTAACATAGGGGTATGTATACTTATGACCCCTGTATTTTAAATAAGAACATTTATTTATTTACAATACGTTATTCATTCACAAAGAAAATTGGTGTCCTTAAAGGTTGGATTTTACCTCATTTTTTAATTTAGGTATTAAAATAAATTTCCAAAACATGATTTTTTTATTCCTCTTTTTAGTCAACTTAAGCATGTGTATGTAAACTTTTGAGCACCACTGTACTTGTTAAGGCCATCCTTACAGAGTATGATATTTCTGAGTTTACGTCTGGACCGCTTGGTCATTGCTTTCTGAGCTTATCAAAAATACCAAAGTATGTTGTACGGATTTACCAAGCACCTGAGGAAATGTTTGCTGACAAGGACATTCCACAGTCCAATATAACTAGTCTATCAACACATTTTATTACTGTATGCGGAAAGAGTAACTAAAAGCCACATTGCCATCTTCTGGTGGGAAAATCAGAGTTCAATTTAGAAGTCCCCTGTTCTCCATTGAAAAAATGATTTTGGTCATAGAGCTTTCTGTAACTTGAATTAAGACTTTCCTGACACTTTGGACCTCCTTAGATCAGATGCAACCTCATGCACTCTCTTGCTTGTTCCGTTGATAATCAGTAGTCATTCTGACTAGAACAGAAATAGGAGTATAACATTACGCTGCCCTCCTATTACCTGGATTCTACCAACCTTGAAATAAAAGGTGGAACATAGTTAGTCAAAACCGTAAAAACTGATGAAGTTAGGTTCCAGTCCTCCTGAGCATAACACACTGTTAATTATGCAACAGTATTTAGCAATTAAAGACCATTATGTTCTTATTACATTCAAGAAGCCATATTATGTTACACTGCTAATAGAGAAACATCCTATTTTGCACTTTATGATTTGTATAAACTGCAGAAAATTTGCTTTGACAGTTAAAACTGAGTTGAGTAGTCTACTACCTTTCTTCCTTACTCCTGTCACACTGAACATTACCCCAATATTTACATGACGGAAAATACAAAAAACTAAAACTGCTGACTCAATAATAAAAAAAAGGCACACACACACACACACACACACACACACACACACACACACACACACACACACACACACACACACACACACACACACACACACACACACACACACACACACACACACACACACACACACACACACACACACACACACACACACACACACACACACACACACACACACACACACACACACACACACACACACACACACACACACACACACACACACACACACACACACACACACACACACACACACACACACACACACACACACACACACACACACACACACACACACACCTTCAGAGATCTAGGCTGGTATACGCTGCCACCTGGTGGCAAATGCTAGAGGCAACGCATGCCTTTTTTACTAATTAAACTTTCACAAAAGACTTGATTAGACTCCTGTTGAAGGGTTGAATTTATGTTAAGTGTGCTGCTCACGTTTTGCCAGAATGGCACCAATTAATCCCAAATTCGACAACTCATATGTTTTGCTTTGTTGTGCCTTGCTGATAACAGAAATGCCGGACATGTCACAAACATTCAGATCTAACAAGCTAACCGAATCACTCACTGCTTTTCACACAAAGCCTCATTAATCCAGTAAGATTTTATATCTGGAATTACACAAAAAAAAAGTTGTTTGATTGGGCATAATTGTCTAATCGCAATATATTTACGCAATTGCTATTTCTTTGTTTAATCACAATAAATTGCTAACCTTAGCTAAGGTCCTAAGGGGTATGGCTGTTAATGTTAATTGTTGATTTTGTTTGGATATGCCAAATTGTAATTATATAAGTGATTATTGGTCGTACTGTTGAGCTATGCTTTTTGTTAGATGTTGGCATGTGCCCCTATACACGTTCATAGAAACAAAAATGCAGTTAGAATAAAATGTAAGCACAAAAGCAGTGATGACTATTTTGCCACTCAGTTTTGCCAATAGTGACTGTTTTGTTATCCAAACTTAATCAGTTTTTTGGTAATGGTCAGTGCTTTGTTTTTTATTGACAAGGATACATGTACTATTGTCAATTTTATGATCATTTAAGAAAGAAAATAAGTATTATAATAATAAAGAGGCATGGTTTACTTCATAGGCTGTGTACCTGTGTTACTACATTATCTGGGTCACATACTGTAACAGTGAAAGTCAAATGTTTACTACATAAGAGAAACAAAATAAAATGGGCGTTTTTCTTTGCAGTGACATGTATAATTATATCTTGCTCACCTATGTGCTTGTCTCTTCTATGGGACCTAACAGTGCTATGATCACAGTTTTTTGGCTTTATTTGCAATTGGAGAAAACTCATGAAGTGCATTCATAAAAAGTATTACTTCTTTGGAAAATAAACTTTTAACAAAGCCAAAAATTAGGATCTTGGCAGAGCAAAGCCTTTAAAAATCATGAGATATTGTGGTGTTTCTTATTGGCCATTAGAGGGAATAGTAGCATCTTTTTAATCCAAGGCTTCTTAAACTCTAGAGTAGCCTCTCATGAACAGCACTGCTTCCAATTGTGACTCAATGTATATACTTGACAGCTTTCAATCCAGAACTCTGCCGAGTCAGTACATAATCAACTCAACCTGACCAAGTCCTCAATATCAGATGTCCACACCCAGGCAGTTAGAGGTAAAACCACCCTCATCACACAGGGCCCTTCAATCCCACCCCCTCCATAACCCCATTCTAAAAAATCCTTTGCCCAGGACATATCATTCATACCGACTGCCATTAACATGATGTACAAGCTATGGAGAAATTAGTACTACAACAGCCAAACTACTTTTAACTATTAGGGGCATGGGGAAAAAGGCAAAAAAAAAAAAAAAAAAAAAAGATCAATACAGCATAGTATTGCAATATTTTCCGTGGCAATACTGTATCAATACACAGATGCAAGTATCGATCTTTTACTATATGTGTTGGTCAGTTTGTCTGCTTGACAATCCCATTTTGCAGCAATACAATTGAAGTGAGATGAATAAAATAGAGAACTGTATCTTTTTAGATAAAACAGACGTTGACAAAGTCTCCTTTGGGGACATAATTTGAAATTGGGAAAAATTTGAAGTTGGAAAAAAGTAATGAATTGCAATATATCGTAGAATATTGCAATGTGTTTAAAATCGCAATAATATATTGTGACATACAGTAAGTATCGTGACGATATTGTATCGTCAGCCCTCTTGTAATTCCCACCCTTATTAACTATGTAAATATATAAGTATATATTTTTAACAAGTATTTTATTATTCTACCTGTGTGAGCCACGTCAACAACAAATTTACATCGATATGCAACGGACAACCTTTGTCTGATTCTAAAAGTCCTTTAACCTGCAAGTCCAGACTTCCATTCACGTTGAGAGCCTGGTTACTTAAGACTCTTATTAATTTGCTTTCTGTGTATGGATTGCAAGACTGCATATCAGTTCCTTTCATCCTAAAAAGCCGCTGGATTTACCCTGCAGAGATCTGAGGAGCAGTTAACCATAGTCCTTAAATCCACCAGGGTTTAAAATGCTAACACAAAGGAAGCCCAAGGCAATGGATACTGGGCCTAAATTAGTGAAATCCGGCTGAATTTCCATTGGCAACGGAGCAATCCCGGAAGTGGAACGTCAAGGATATAGACTACCATTTATGAGACTTTTACCGTACAACTGCTTTTTAACCTCAAATCTCACATGACTGATTCTCAAGAAGTCTCAGAGGCTGATGCACATGCATAAACCTTTTCAAAACAGATTCCCTTTCAATTGCCGCACCACTAAGTACAAAATGTCATTTTTAATTATTAAAGTGATTGACTATATGAATGGACTTTTGCTATATGTTGTTGGAAAATGTAACTGTTAAACTGAATGTATCTTTTTGTGTGTCATAATAGCCATCTTTGTCTGAAGCGCTCAAGGTCACATAATTCACAGCTATCTTCAAAGAACTTGGCTAGACATTTTCTCTTCCCTCCCTTTCATATGTCAGGTAGAGTTGAATTGCTTTTGAAATAGTACAGCTGTTCAAGGCATGGAGATGGGAGGGGGGTTTCAATATATAAGTGGACACTGCAGAATTTGCTCTTCAGTCCATCTCTGTACTCATTGAAGTGTATGTGATTGACTCTTTGCGCATGTAAACTCTGTTAAAATTATTCCAGTGATTCTTTGTCGTCTTTTGGTAATTTTTCTAACATATATCAACTAGAATTGTTTTCAGTATTTATGTACATTTAAACATTGCATATAAAGTTAAGATCGCTATACTGTATATGGTAGTTGGTAGCATATGGTATGGTGGTTTCTTACCCTAATGGTGCAATATGATTAATCACCAGATTTGTAACAAGGGTGTGGCTTAAATAACATCAGTAAATGTGTCCAACTTTGATTTTGAACCTATTTCATGCAATCCTCAAAAATCTAAAAGCTTAGTTAAAATAAATAAATAAACAAAACAAACAAAGGCTACATTAAAAGATGTGCAAAAGACATTGAACCAAATTATGATGGAATTGGGCCCAATATGATTAAAAGGTAATCTGCCAAGAAATGAAGCAAGTGGAAAAATTCTAAGTATTTATATTTTCTTATAAAATGCTTATAAGAAAATATATTGTTGCTTCACTTTCCCCTCCCAGCATTGAGGCTAGCACGCCTGAAATGGAGCGTTGAGGGGAGTGGTACTCCAGCACTCTCCTTGACAAGTCAATGTTAAGAGATATAGGGCTTGGCAAATTGGTTCATTTAAGCCTAAAACAGCAGTCACATGACCCACATACAGTATATGATGAGCCCGGTGTGGCAGTTCACAGCTTGCCAACCAGCAGGGGGTAGTACAGCACTACAACTAGTACAGTGGTACTATAGATGGTTTTAATGCTACAGTGACTGCACCAATGAAAACCAAAGGAAATATATGAGTCATGCTAGAATGTTATTCTAGCAGCAAATTAATTAAAGATAATGTTTTGTGTGACATTTGACTTTTGGTTATTCCAAAGAGAAGTGCGAGTGTCAGAGTGAGCTGGAGTGCAAATAGCACTGAACATTCAGTCTGCTTCAAAACGGTATTAAATGTTATTTAAAAAAAAAAAAAAAAAAAAGGGAAAAAACTGTCCCGCACACACAAACATAGAAAGCTCACCCACAAACAGGAGCAAGTGTATTTGTGCAGGCTACTTAAATAACTTAATATATGGCAAACGAGTACAGTATACAAACATTAAGTACTGGACACACACAAAGAGCCAAGTGTCTCTGTGCTTTATTTGTGTTATTAAGGGGCAGCCTTCCTCATTCAGACGCAGAGCATAGAGAAGGGGATTAGCTCACACAAAGCAACAGTGAATGAATATCAACCCCTATGGGAAAAGATTCTCACAGAGAGCTCTCACGTCATCACAGCCGAGCCGAATCCAGGCTGAAACAATGAGGCTCCAACGACCTTAGCAAACCACATAAATCAATAGTCACCCCTAGGACAATGCATGATGATCATCAGACTGGTTCTAATATTTCAGCAGGAAAATGTAATGAGCCAGGCTAGCCATTTCCATCAGCTCAGTCTTTTTGCTGCTTTGCAAAGACATTGATATGATCTTCTTATGTCACCCTCTAAAATAGTTAAAGCGCATTTCCCAAACTGTCAATTGTTTGTTTTCAATTGTTGTAGCTGAGAGACTTCTAAACAAGGGCACACTTGTGGAACACCTGCAGAACAGGGACATGTAAGTAGTTCTTTTGTAGATTATGGTGAATTAGTGTGTGTTGTAGCAGTCTTTTGCCATTGAGAATGAGTTAGCATGCTACAGTTAGCCACCTCGTCTCAACTAGTTACGTAGAAAGCCGTGCAGATTGTGAGTGAGCAGAACAGCTCACCCAGGGACTGAAGGCACAGGACATTCAGAAACTGTATAGTTTGTGTGTGTGTGGATACACCAGAAACACTAAATAACACCCCAACTCCCAGGAAAATGATTTTTTCCATAATATGGGCACTTTAAACAATTGCTGTAAGTTAAAGTTTGGTATTACAACAGTTGTCTGCACTTACCTTTCCTTCTCAACTTCCTGCCTTTTTGACATGTAGTAATGATTGATTGAAAAGTCATCCACTACACTCTCTCTATTTGTGTGAGTGAGAGAGTGCATAACAGGATTCACTGAGGACAAGAAACTTTTTTTTATAAAGGATAAAAGTATGGCATGGCTAGCAGCTAAATATGTCTTCTGTCACTATATAAGGCAAAATAACATTTTGACGTACATGCACAGTATTTGTTTATATATAAAGAGAGAGAGAGAGAGAGAGAGAGAGAGAGAGAGAGAGAGAGAGAGAGAGAGAGAGAGAGAGAGAGAGAGAGAGAGAGAGAGAGAGAGATTCCTGAAGCTGACTGGACAGTGTTCTGACCACAGGAATGCCGGCCATGATTCAGCACATTGCCTGCATGTTTAGGGGGATGACAGTGACAGCCCACTAAAGAAAGAAAGAGATAGAGATAGAGATAGATAGATATAAAAAGTGGCTGAACATAAAACCATCAACACAGCTTCACTAAGTCAAACATCACAAATATTATGCCACACATGAGAGACTATGGTCAATAATTACCACAAAAGGGCTGACAAATGAGAACACCCATTTGTTCCTTAAGTAATACTAAGCACATTTCAACAATACATAGCTCAAGCAAGTGTCTTCTACTTGCACTTATTTTAACAAGACAACACTAGTTCATCAAGGATCTTGAGTCAATCCTCTTCCAATGAGTACATCAACTTTTGTTGCCATAGAAATTAAGCTGGTGAGCATCAGGGAAGTACTGTATATAGCAAACACATAAAACGACTATAGGAAGTACAGTGTCCATCTACAGTGATTAACTTTTAAACTATGTATCGCTATTAGCATGAGGTCAAAACTTGACAATGGTGCTGTAAAACGTCAGCGTCGAGCACAAAACCAAACGATCTACGAGGGATTATAATGTTTATATTCTTCTGAACTAATAAGTGACTAATTTTTTACAAAAATATCTATTTTGGTTAATGTGTTTCCTTTTCAGTGCTCCAAACAGTCTTATTCACACAAGAAACTGAGAGGCAAACACTGCACCTCTCAAGAACCCAACAGGACAACCCATTTTGAGTGTGAATTTATTGTGATGACCAGTATTGATTTTGATGCACTACAGACCCTCTCAGTGGAAAGACAATAAATAAACAAGTAATAGTTGGTGCAGCAATCTGAAAGTGCTTCTGCCAGTATTGTACAGGTACAAAAAGAACCAAAATGAAAATAGCAGGAGCAGTTTTTAGACATGGCAATATGTATGTATGTATGTATGTATACACATATGTGTGTGTGTGTGTGTGTAGGAGGGCAATTTTCCCATAGATGATAGGCAGGCTAAAAACACAATCCATTATCATCCATTACGAGCCATTAGTTTCCCCGCAGCACTCCTAAGTGAATCAATCCTGTTTACTGATGGGAAAATAGACCATCTAAAAGAAGGGGGCAAGGAGACAAATGAAAATCAATGATGCATCTGCACAAAGCATACAAATAAGCAACGGGCAAAGACAAGGGGCAATTTATAGCAAGATATGCAAACGCGAGGTGTTTGAATTAACTCCTATTTCATCAACCAACAGTAAACTGCTCACAATCTTCATTTGGTTAGCTTCATTCTGCAATTCATGGTCTCATCTCATCTCATAGTAAATATTCAGTAGCGTGTAGGGAGACCTCCCTCTCTCGCTCATACACAGCATGTTGGTGCTCTGCTGTGTTCTGGTGTTCTCTGGCTTGGTCTATGTGGTGGGAGGGGGTCAGCAGCATAACAAATAACAAATGCTGTTTACATTTAGTGAAACACTTTTGGTGCAACTGGACTAGCCAGACCTGTATATAAAAGGCAACAGCCAAACACTGGAACAGTATTGATGCTGATTGAGTTTGAGTGTTTGTCATGACATATAGAAGGTAAACCATTCTCATCATTTGGATTCAGCAGCCTTTAATAAATGCTTTTTTTGGACTAACCAATAAGCATAAATCCCCAAGTAAGCTTGTTAATAATCAGAACAAGGAGTGGATCATTGACACGTTCTGTTTTGTTAAACGCAAATGAAAATTACAGAAATCACAGATTCACATGAGAAAAGGGACCAAATGACGCTACGAACGACTCAGCATATCAAAAATATGTGAAATATTACTTTTCATCATCATTTTTACACATTTTCTAAATGTTAAAACTAGTTACCATTGGAATCCATTCTAACTGAATTCAAAATGAAGTCAACTCTATGTAATACAATGCTATATACAGAATTTTTTAGAACCATCTTTCAATCCTACAGGGGGACGATAGTAAAAATACAAAAGAAATTAAGTGTATGCTTACAAGAGTATTACACCACAGCATATACTGCATTTTGCATATTTTTAATGAATTTATTGCAAGAAAACCATCTATGATACATCAGGATACCTATGTTACTCAATAGGATGGCAAATGTGGGTTTGGTCTGAAAGGACAGTGCTGCCTCTAAACCCATACAGCTGTGGAAACAGCCATTAAAAGAAAATTTGGCCTGAAACAGACGGACGGCAACATCAGGTTTGTCAAAATCTATGGTATAACCTTCCCCAAGCAAATGCTCATACAAAACCATCTACAGAGCGGGCACACTAATGGAGGAAATAGTGGAGCAACACAATGGCGGGACTTATCAGAGCTGGAACACTGATGCACAACTCTGCCCAGTCTGGTTTCATCTGGTCCAGTCTGCTGTGTCCTCAGTGGTCTCAACAAGCTTCAGTAGACCTGACATAGATGGGCTGGGTCAGGTTGGGTCATTTCCTCTCTGTGTGGTGAGTTTTGGGGATCTTGTTGATCTCTGCACAATGAGCAACAGGCCCAGCACACACACTGGCTCCCTGCACTGCCAGGGGGAAGATTACATTCAAAATAGCCAGCAGCAGAGATAGCCATCATACTGCCAGCCAGAGCCACATTCCCCCGAGCCTTGGCTGTGTTCAGACCAACAATAGCGCTGTGTTGCAGCATCCTCATTCATTTCAATAAGACCATTGCGTTGGCACAGCAGGGGCTTCGGCAAAAAGGATGCAGGCAAATTTGGCAAAAAAAGTTGTACATAGCTCAATTTTTGCCACAAAGCATTGGCAATGGCCTTGTGAAGTCTACATTCAACACAGTACTGGTGTTGAATGCTTTTGACTGGAAAAATAAATGCATTCCCATTTGTCAGGCACATTTTGTAATTTCCCCAAAAAGGAAGTAAAGAACATTGGCTGTTGGCTTTGATCCAAATATGTTTAAGTGGTGATATTGTCCATCTTTGCCTTTAACAGATCTTTATCACAAAAGAATGCTTGACTAAATAATCTGAAACTGCACATCTTCATTAAAAGCCAAAAAACAGTCTGTCAATTTGTCGCTTTATATTCCAAGGAAGCCTTGGAATAAATGTAATATCTTGTTCATACCAACATGGCTTCATTAGGACAAGAAGTAGGCCTATTGAAACAGAAAACAAACTGTACTAAGCTCATGTCACATGCTGCTAGAAAACATTAAAACTGAGAAACAAAGTAGCTAAGCTTGGACCAAAATCTCAAATCATCAAGGGTTGTTTTCCAAATGTACTTACAAATAAAAAAAAAATAAAAAAAGGGTCAACCTTAGAGATACTGGGTGTGACTTGGAAAAAAGGACAAACTATAAGAGTTACTCTCAAAAACACCCAATTTGTCAATGACAACAGCTGTTAATAGAGTGTTTTAAATAAAAGGTAGAACAGAAGCCATAACTTTAGTCCTACACACAGGTCCTACTGAATTATGCTAGACAACTTTGCTAATCAGACCTACATTACCTCTCATCCAGACACTGTCTTCCATCCGAACAGTTGAAACAAGAACTACTACTAAGACATCAACACACGCGCACACATACACTAACAGCACAAACCTACGTCCTCACATGCACAAGAGGCATGCATGTGGAAACCTGCATATGATCACATTAAAATGCCTGCTTTCACATTAGTTTCACATTTTGCTCATGACATTTTACATTTGACAATCTTTATCTAACCACTGTTTTACCATCAATGAGCCTATAAATCCCCAGCAGTCAATAAGCAGCAACATTCCCCCACACACAGACCAGCACCCACTAAATGTATTCCATTAATGACTTGTCAGTGCAGATAGAGCAAATGCAACACACACGCACACGCACATGCACAGACACTAAGAAGACCCTGCCGTTTTTATAGCCGTGTCTCAGGAGGAGATTTATGAGGGCAGGTTCATGCCACACATAAAAATATATGAAAATTGATATCGCACAGAACCTCCCCATCCAGAACATGCTTGAAAATACATTCCTACCAGACAAATTGGCTTTTATGAGAGGGACTGTATTGACAATTAGTACGCAAAGGAAAAATGTCCTTAGTCTTAGAAATGCTTTCGTTTAAGTGACTTTAAAAAAGGTGCAATCACTTATACTTTACTGCCTCTTTTTACAAAATGGCCATTTTTTGCAAGTAAGTGAAAGCAAATTATACCCACTTCTATGTTACAACTATACGATTTAAGGCAATAATTCAATACTGGACGTCTACATATAGTGCAATCATATTGTAATGTTATGAACATATTGTTATCATTTCACAACATTCTGTTCGTACAAATAGTTTGTTGCCCAGCCGCACTTAGATTTTATTCAAATTAAAAATATTCCCCCATTTTTGTCCCAAGGACTATACATGAAAACCAAAGTAAAGTTGGCCTACAATTAAAATAGCCTACTATGAGTTTCTTTCTCAAAATATTATCGTTATTTAAAATGAAAACTATTCTTACATCAAGCCTTTTATAATCTGCAGTAAACTGCTAAATTAATGCTCAACTCACAAACAATACAGAACTGACAAGATTATATACACTAAAACATACACAACTCAAGTTCCCCAAGCATTGTAAATAGTTATATGGATAACAATGCAAGAGTAACAGATTACTTAGTGAAGGAGTTACCAAAACGTAGCTTGGCCTCAATGCTGTGGGTGCTCCGTATGATCTTATTCATTCAGGTTTTTCCCCTCAGGTTTAGCATTTTATTTTATTAATGTACATATAACTCTGCAGAGCAGTTGACTTTTCTAAATGCAACGTTATCTCGGAGTTTGCACTACTTTTTTTGTCAATGAGGGTTCATTGGTTAAAAATAGCCAGTTCCAGTGGCAGTCACCCGTTACTAAGAAAACAGACTGTCACCTACTTGCATTCACGTGACAGCAGGTAAACTACGGAGAAATTAACAATGAGCCTAATTCACCAAGACAATCTTCTCATTTGAAACAAGAGCTTTGGTTTCACCCGAATGCTACTTATCATCAAAGACAATAATCCACCTGATCCCCATAGATTTTACATTCCTCAGAGTTAAACGTCATGTGATAACAGTAGCCATCCTTCAGTATCCATCCAACTGGCCCATTAAGATAGACGGAAACTAAACTAGCATCATTACAACCATGTTACATCCCGAGTATTGAAAACCAGTCCAGTAATCAACTTATCTTTATTATTATAACTCGGGTATGCAAAACAACCTGAAACATTTTCAGAGATCGGGAAAATGCGCTTAAGATTGTAAGAGTGACTGAATTGTGGGCAATTTCCTAATGCGGCTGGGTGATTAAAATTCCCCTGTAACCTCAAAATCAGTTCTCAAAACTTACTGTTGAGAGGACATTCCACTGGACTTTCAGCTGGTTCACAGCATAAATCACTAGCACACTAACGCCTAGAGGAGAAAGAGCTGAAGGAAAAAGAGAGTCAGTAGAGAGAGAGAGCTCTTAATAAAATCAATACGCTTTTAGTGAAGAAAAGTACTACCGCACTATATTTATATGTCAACAAGAAAACCACCATCTGTTCCTCATGAGCTCATCGAACGATAGTAGTGTCTTTTTAAGCCCTGCTTTGAGAGATGGGCTGTAAAACAAAATTAAGTATGGTCTTACGGCTTCTTTCATCCGTAGAATTTGACTTTTTAGTTAATTTTTATCACATGTGCGGTTACCTTCTGTTCTTTTGCTAATTAAATAATCACACAGATATTGGTCAGATATCTCTGCCTTTCCAATGTTTATGACTGTGATATTGTACTAGACCCGTGTACTGGGGCTTTCGGCAGGACCAGTCATCTAAAAATGTTGCGCTACCTACATTGTAAGACTGTTCAATACAGCATGATTATTGTCAAATGGAATATTTTAACATTGTTGAAAAGTGAGGATGTTCCTTCTTTTAAGACCTGGTCTAGCAGAGATATCCAACTTGCTACATATGGAGAAAGTGCGATACAATGTCTGTCTCAACTCTGTGATTTTAACTTGGTGACTGTGTCAACTGGTTTTATCGTTTCTTGGAAGAGCAACCCCTTTATGAATTTTTTTTTTTACATCTATTTGGACTTGTGTTTGTACATGTATATATAATGTATTCATACTTCCTTACAATATTTTCTTTTTCATTCAACCCCTTCATTGTTAGTCTATTATTGTTTTTTTCTTTTCTACGGACGGGTTAATTTGTTGTGTTCTGTGCTTTTTTTCTTGTTATTTAAACAGAAAAGCTATAAATAAAATAAATAAATCACACCTCCTCCACCTTGTTTCCTGCTTTTCAACAACAAATGTGCTGAGAGAGTGTGTATGGTGAACTGTGCACCCAGCAGAAATTGAGCCCTGTAAGGAAGACAGTCAGGAGTCAGGCTAGGTAAAATGTTGAATCACTGCAGCCACTTGATAAAGACAGGAGACGTCACATCCAGCTGAGCCCTGCACTGTGTCCCACTGACAGAAAACATACAGACTGTGGCAGCCTGGCAACGGTCTGCTGGCTATCTAGGAAAACAACAACAACACTTTTCTTCTCTCATAGCTGCCACAGCAACCAGTGAAATCCTCCAGCTTCTCTCTCACACACACACACACACACACACACACACACACACACACACACACACACACACACACACACACACACACACACACACACACACACACACACACACACACACACACACACACACACACACACACACACACACACACACACACACACACACACACACACACACACACACACACACACACACACACACACACACACACACACACACACACACACACACACACACCCCTACTTGGATATTCAGACTAGTTCTAAAATGGCAATGTTCCGAAATGTGGTTACAACCAATCAAATAAATATAAACAAACAATTAAGGAAATATAATCTCTTACCCATCCTCCTCTCCATCCGCAGTTTTGAGACCAGCTGATGCAGTTAAGGCACTGGCGGTAGCGGTGATGCCCTCAGCTTCATGACCCTGGCCAGTGCTGGATCCAAATCCATCCTCCCCTCCGGACAGCTTGGGCAGCCCCAACAAAGCTGACTGGTGTTGGAGGAGCAGCCGCTGGGCATCCTGTAGCTGAGTGGTGGTGAAGGTGGGCAGACTAGCATAGAGGGCACTGGCCTGGGCGGCATGAGCCAGGGCCTGGGCACTGCTGTTGTCCTGGGAAGAGCTAACACCCTGTGGGGGCATCCTACCACTATTCCCAGTGTTGTGGGCTTGGGGCTGGGCCTGGGGAGCGCTCTGAGGGTTGGGAGGAGGCACACTTGATGCAGACACTTGGCTCTGGTGGACTGTTGTGGGCAGCTGGGTGCCCAGGCCCTGGTTTTGGATTTGTGTCGGGAGTGACTGTGGCGTCTGCTGCTGGCAATCCAGATGGCCTGGGTGGTTCTGAGATTGCTGGCCAAGACCTGCTACACCAACATGAGGGGTCATACTAGAGGTTGTGGCCTGAAGGGATGAGGGCTGCTGGGGCTGTGTGTGAAGCAGTGCCTGTGACTGCTGCGGACCGCCTATCATCTGACATCCTCCATTAGCTGACCCGGAGGGAGCTGATCCAGCTTGGTTTGACAGAGGCTGAGAAGCAGTAGCCAGTGGGATACCTTGGTGTGGATGGGTGTATTCAGGTGCCCTCACCTGCACTGGGGCTGCTTGGGTGGTAGCAGGTGGTTGCTGTGGCAGGGTAGCATAGCTTACCTGCTGCTGCTGCTGAATACCCACAAGGCCATGTGGGGAGCCTGAGGATTGATTAGCAACTGCCTGGGCATAAGTGAGCTGCTGAGCCGACGTAGGGAGCCCACCGGCGGTCTGGTGGCCTTGCATGGGAGCAGGCTGATGAATGTTAGTAGGGGCCGAGGGGACCACAGTAGTCTTCACATGTGAATGGGTAATATCCTGGGGGTGCAGGTGAGGTTGGGGCACTCCCATGCTTGAGCCACTGGGGAGGATTCCTTGAAAGCCCTGAGGAAGGGAGGCATAATCCTGGGTATGCTGGTGTAGTGGGGGTCCCCCTGCCTCTCCACTGCACACAATCTCGGTATAATGGCTCAATGTACTCATAGCGCTACTCACAGAACTACCACTTGTGCTTTCTCTCTCTGAGGCCCCAGCAAAGCTCTCAGAGACAAACTGGCGCATGCTGAGAGAGCCAGTATCAGATGCAGAGGAGCTGGGAGCAGAGGCTGGGGTCTCCTTGTCATAGAACTCAGTGCATGTCCATCTGCCCTTCTTAAAGGGTTCAGAGCTAGAGTCCAGCTTCACCACCCTGAAGCGAGAACTGGTGGTAGCCACTGCAGGGGCTGCAGCTGGGGCAGGCTGGGCAAGAGGGGTGGGTACAGGGGCTGTGGCCACAGCTGTGACAGGGGCACTCACAGGTTGCAGCACAGTAGATCCAACTCTTCCCTGGATCCCACTGGATAGTCCAATCCCTCCAGAGGCACGGACAGCAGCAGCTGTAGTCGTAGTAGTCATAGTGATGTTGGAGTTGATTTTTTGTTGTTGCTGGATCATGCTGACATTAGTGGTGGTTATAAGGTTATCCCCAGCTACAACAGCACCACCTCCGCTCCCCCCACTGCCGCTTATCACATTGAGAGGAAAGCCACCACTGCTAGCGCTCATGCTGAGTCCCCCTCTCACAGGCACGTTGGTAGAGCTCAACATATTCACATTACTAACAGTGCTGGTCTGGGGATTAACTATGCTAACTGTAGTGCCTGTAGCAGAGCTGTGCATTCCAGAGACAGATCCTGGGGTCACAACCCCGACAGGCTGAGCAACAATACTTAGAGGGGCAGCCTGGGAAACATTCTCTTGAGGGACCCCCACGTTAGAAGGCATTTTCTGGGTGACACAAGGTAAAGCTCCAGAAGTGAGGGCAGATTGGGTGCTCCTAGGCCCAGAGGTCAGAGAGTAGACCTGGGCATGGTTAGGATGATGAGGGTGTTGATGGTGCACAGTCCCATTCACCATGGCCCCGCCATGCTGTTGAGCCTGGTTCAGGGCATGGGGCTGTGAAGGCTGGTTGGGGGAGACAGCTCCAGGGGTCTCTGCCTCATGGAAATGATTCAGTGTCTCCTCCGAAGAGCTTCTCTCTGCTCCACCTATGTCATTAGCTCGGGAGAGGGACACGTCCAAGATTTCAGAAGAAGAGAGATCCTCTGTGTGGGACTCATCCAGGTCATCATAGCTTTCTGTGTCCTCTGCAATACTGTTGTTGGTACTCACAGATATTTGTGCTGGAGTCACACTTGTGATCTGGAAACCACTCTTCTTTTTTATCTGAGCTCCAGTCGACTGTGTGGGCTGGGGCTGGGAATGCAGATTCAGGCTGTGGGGTGGAATATGATGAGGACCTGGGGAGGATGAACCGGCAGGAGGTTGGCACTGGATCAACAGGGAGGGTTGATAATCATCGGCTGGGACGTGGCTGTTATTGACCGCTGGGCTTGCCGGTGTTGACAGCGTGGAGCCGCTCCCGCTGCCTGTGTTGCTACCCCTTCTGTGAAAGACAGCCGGGTGCGCCATCTTTCTAACACTGCCAGAGTCTCCTGCAGGTTCCGGATGATGCATTTCGAGAGAATCCGGGCGGAAGTTGGTCTCTGACAGTATGCAATAAGGTTGCAGTTCGTTAACGGCGCCGTTTTGACTAAAATACGATCAACAGACAACACGATCAAAAAATAAATATTAAACCAGTTCTCCAATATGAGGCAAAGTTGTGCCAATCTGTAATTTATAGCCTCTCATACACGAGTCAGTGTTCTCCGATAACAGGTAGCGAGGCAAAAGAGGCTAGTGGCCGCTTGCTGATTAGCTAGCGAGCTAACGTCAGCTGATGCCAGTTTTAATTCACCGGATAACCGCCAGTGTTATCCGTTTGCGCCTTTGTTAAGCACAAGCTAACATGTTGTGGGTTTTGTAATGAGAAAATATGCTGCAATTTCCACTCGTACTAAAATCACAACAGCTGCTAAGTAAGTTAGCCTTATATTAGATGCTAGCCTGACAGAGGAGTAACGTCCGCTAGCTAGCCGCCTGTCTCCATCCCCGGCTAGCTAAACACAGACTATAGCGAGTCCTTTTAGCTGCTGAATTTGTTCAAAGGAAAGGAAAAGTAAACAAGCAACCTTTCATCCGGTGCACAGCGATGTAAAACCAAATACAATCACTTAATAGCGGCGTACAAATGTTTAATCCATTCCACTGAATCCTCGTTTTAGTCTTGGTTTTGCTGTATCACTGGTCCTTCCCAGCGGTAGCGTTGTTCAGTATATGTAGCCTCCTGCACCGCTGCTGTGGCTCTGTGCTGTGACGGGACTGAAGGGGAGGGGTGCTCCGTAATATGGCGACCGCGCATGGTCTCTGCTGCCAGACATAAAGCAGTCTGAGAGAGGCGGTGACGAACCCACTATCAACATCAACGGAAAGAGCCGGAAAGGGCCGAGGATAGGTCGCTCATTCAAAAACCCATTTGGGGACTGGGGACATTACAATTGGTCATGTTTTTTTCAATGTAACTCAAGGAAACATGACTCAGTCCGATGATAGCTAGATAAATAAATAAATGAATAAATGAATAAATAGATAGATAGATAGATAGATAGATAGATAGATAGATAGATAGATAGATAGATAGATAGATAGATAGATAGATAGATAGATAGATAGATAGATAGATAGATAGATAGATAGATAGATAGATAGATAGATAGATAGATAGATAGATAGATAGATAGATAGATAGATAGATAGATAGATAGATAGATAGATAGATAGATAGATAGATAGATAGATTAAATTATACTGTACCGAAAAGCAGCAAGTACATTTATTCAGTATTCTACTCAAGCAGCTACAATTTCAAGGTAGGCTTACTTGGACTAGAGTATTTCCATTTGATGCTAGCCTACTTCATACTTCCACACATCACTCTAGATATAAATATAGCAGCACATTGCACACACTGAAAAACTGCACAATGACTCTACTACCTTTATCTGACAATAGACAGTTTCCAAATTAAGATTTCACTAAAGAGAAGTATATGCTTTTCTTACAGATTCAACATCTGATAAAGTAGAAAAAATAGCTTGACAAAGCTGCAACATCGAAAGTCTGCATACATGTTAAATGTAATAATATACTGTAAGATGCTTACTAGCAAACCATCTGAAAGGGACAATTCTGCATAATCAATGCTTTTGTGAGGACTTTTAATTGTTTATTATTGTTTGAATTGATTTTTACATGGTGATGTTTTTACTTTTACTTAAGTGAAAGCTCTGAATACGCTGTGTATGCTCACAGGTAAAGGTATGCTATTTAATAACCAAGGGGGTATGCTATTTAATAACCAAAGGGTATGGGTTTATCCCTGCAGAAATTGTACAATAATTACACAATGAAAAGATAAATAAAAAATTATATAAGTTGTAAATAGCCTATCAATGAAAAACTAGTCTCCTGAAGATGTGTTGTGGATCGAGCAAAACATCAACATCACAACAGTGTTCTGTAACAAAGGTGCACAGAGCGCTGCTAGATCTCTCTGCAGACACAGATGCTACACTGAAGGATTTTTCTACACAAAGGTACTGTTTGGGGCCTCTCTCTATCTCTCTCTTTCTTTCAGCCTCTCACTGTCTCTCTCTCACTCACACACACACACACACACACACACACACACACACACACACACACACACACACACACACACACACACACACACAGATAGAGAAAGAGGCTGAGAGAAAATCTGCACATGTATTGGTCTGTAATGTTACCACTCTAGGTCAATGAACTCTGGTGTTAAACTGGTCAAGCATCTCCACTGTTCGGTTGTTTTCTGTTTATGTCTGGATACAAACATCCTTTTCTAATTCCAACCCAATTTCAAATTTCTCTGCCCTTCTCTCTTAATAATCCAAAGCAAAATCCTGATCACAATATTACCCTAATCCTAATATATATTAATATGCATGCCTTATGGTACACCTATCCAATTTATTAACTTAACTTCAAAATGAATCAAGCAAAACATTCCAAATATGTTAGAAAGCTGCATTTAATGACTCAAAATTGAGTGAAATTAAACTAAATTGAATTGTCTCTCAATAGCATAAGGCAAACTCTACCATTTTACTGGTTCATCAGAAATAATCCCAATTAAAATGTTTTAACATCCTAAATGTGAAGCTACTAGCCTTATTTCGGCCTTTATAATCTTATGTTTAGTCTTAGGCTGTGTATATTTAGCAAACACATTAACAATTCCAAAGTTTTAATCACAGCTTAATCTGCCTGCACCATAGTACTCGTCATATATCGGTATTTATTTGTTTTTTTTTACCAAATATGCAAATGCTTTAATGCAAGTGACTTTATTAACTTGAGATTTATGGGCAAAAAGGTTAAACAATCTGCAGAATTGCAGAATATCTGAAATGTAGCTAAATTTGTAATTGTAAAAATATGAGGTGTTTCATTTAGCTATTTAGTCATTTGTAAAAAAAAAAATAAATTTAAATTTAAGATTTTCAAATCTTATGGATGCTTGTGAAAGCTTTAAACAGAAGAGAAGCAGATGGGGGAATGCTAGAAACAGAGAGAGGAGGAGTACAGAGCAGTGATTGGGGATAAAAGCATGGGAAGGAGGAGAAGAGAAGTAGAGATCGACTGTCAGGCAAGCAGACAGACTATATCCATCGATACAAATGATAGAGGACGAGAGACAGCAGGAGCCTAGTGCAGTGTAAGCGTCTGGTGCTGTCAGCAGCTTTAAATCACACTGGCACTCCACAACAACAAAAAACACAGCACTATTGTGCCACCGCACCAACAATAATGAACAGTTTATACTCTGGTTTCATTTCGTAAACACTGTTCTGCTCTGAATAAAAATAATCCACAGAAATAACCATTGTATGATCTCTACATAGCCAATTAAAAGATATCATGTTGGATGTGCCTTAATTTAAGAACAACCATGTAGTTAGGGGTGGCTTTGGCTCAGGCTTTTAATTGTAAGGCGGGCAGTTTAACTCTGACTCCTGTCTACAATGTAGATGAATGAATGTTGTTGCAGTTGGAACATTTGATTAACAATTAATTTCTGGAAAATTGCAGTGCAAAGCAGTAAAGGACTGCACACATGTACACTTCCTCAAATACTGCAATTGAGTGCATTTTTGAGGTAAACTATATATATTTTACTTGAGTATCTGCTGCTTACACAAATTTGACTACTGTACATTTCAGAATTAACATAATGTACAGTAAAGATATCATGAGGTTATTAAATATGATGCCTTATTAACACTATACACAAAAGGTAACATTACTTTTGATTATTGTTTTACTTTAGTAAAACTTTGAAAACTAAATGTATTTGTAGTATTTTTTATTGTGGTATTGCAACTTTTACTTTACTTAAAACTCTCCAGCATGCACATCGCTACTGTATGTGGTGTGAATCTAGACACAATGTCTTCACTTGTCTGGGAGAGTGGCCTTGTTTTGGCCAGCTGCATGTACTGATTACTAAATATAGTAGGTCATTGCCTTCTGAAGTACAAGCAGTTGTCGGATTTTGAGCAGAGTGGTGATAACGGTGGTCAAACCAACCTAGAATTCTTGAAACAACAGAGGCCTTGGCCATGGAGAGTGCAGGGCCATGCCCAGTGATGCGGGGCAGCGTGTCTGTGTATCTGTCTGGGGCTTGTGTCCACTGAGCCTGCCTGCTCTGAATGGAGGCTAGAATAGATGCTGGCTTTATTTTCATTGGACAACTCTCCCAGCAGAAAATCACAATGTGTGTATGTATGTGTTACTAGATGTCTAAATACCATACCACATTCATTCATGAGTTTTTCTTCCCACACATACTGTAGTCTAAACCCGTCGTCACTTTAACTAACAACAAAAAACAAAACATTAAAAGCCATGATGCAATGGTGCTGAACAGAGCCAGCATTGCAGTCCTACCTAGCATGTGGATTGCTCATGGGCAGAGCAAAGAGATAATGCATCCCACTTTCCAAGTTCATATTTTATGACT
Source organism: Percina caprodes (assembly GCA_013375575.1). Lineage (NCBI taxonomy): Eukaryota > Metazoa > Chordata > Actinopteri > Perciformes > Percidae > Percina > Percina caprodes. Next base: position 784,381 of record JABXJD010000255.1, read on the forward strand.
CAAACATCCAGTCACAGGCCTTTTCAATGTAAATTGCTGCACCCCTCATAGGCCATAACCACTTTATGTCAGCTGGGATTTACTGAGGCAGTTTTAGTTTTTCTGGGCTTGCACATGTTTTGTAAAAAACAAAGATATATTAATACTAAAGTCACAAGGTTAAGTGAGATATTGTCAAGGGTAGAGTCAGACCAAATGTTTTTTGTTCCAGGTAGATGTAACATGAAAAGCCACACAGTCAGGAAGTCACACATAACCTTTCAGTTCTTGTTTTGATCTTGTAGCTGAATGAGGGTAAATGCCTGAGTACAACAACAGCTAGCAAACTATACACCTGAGTGTGCCATCCGTTATCTGTGCCCTGAACACTAAAACAACAGAATTTTTTGTGGTCAACACTTACTGTATGAAGCATGTCCTGAAATAGAGAGTGGTTGCAGGTTCAAGTCCTCGCACAGACCAAACTACGGAGTGCTCTAAACCCCAGACTTCTTGGGTCTTCTTCTTCTTCTTTATTTTTCAGCTTGATTGGTGTGAATGTCTATAAGTCTAAATGTGAGACACTCCTCAGTAAAAGCAGATATATTGACTTCAAAATAATAAATAATAATAATAAAAATCTGTGTTATGGCTTTATTGTTAAAAAGCCAGGGCCCATGTCATTATGAAAATGGTTGCTTATGTTGTGGCAATTTTGCAATTCCAGTCTGACAAACAATTGAGGAACGAGACAACATTCTCTTAGAGAATAATGTCTCATTCCTCACTTGTAACAGTAATGTGACACTTTTTATGCTCAGAGCATGGTACACAAGACAAAGATAAGTTTGAAAAGTGCACACTGATGAGAAGTTAGCTGTCTTTTTTTTTACCCTGGAACAATCTTATCTGTCTCCTTCTGTCCATAGTCCCTTTGGCCAAGGTTGCTTCTCATTAGCCTTGGCTTCTCAGATGTTAACAATTATCAAACCCTCTGGCTGCTCTCCTACAGGCTGAAGCATATGACCTTTTGGCTTTGACAACATTCCTTGACAACTTGTCTCAAAAGCATTTTCACACACGATTCAGAATAATCAAGCATATGAGAACTTAGTCGTTGCAAATTATACAATAAAGAAAGTCAATTATGATTACACTTGCATGATTGTAAAACATATTCATTATTGCATTGACTGGAGGCACATAATGAATTAATCAAAGCAGTAACCTTAGAGCTGCATGTCTAACTGATGAGTGAAAGGGGAACTTGAGAGCAGCTGGTGGAAATACTGTATTTAATAATGAAGGAGAGAATCTAAGATGGCACAGACTCACATTCAAGTCAACAGAAAATAAAACTTCTTTAATGTGGCTAGAAGGCAAGGAGGACATGTGTTTGTAATAATTGTTTGCAAAACTAGGGATAAGAAACATGTAGGATTATATATGTATACATAGGTTATATTTTTTATCAGGATTGTAAAAGCCTATCTTGCTTCTAGCATTTGATGGCAGTTAATGTGAATATTAGTGATATAATTTAAAACTTGCCTAGAAATAAACTTTCTTAACAATTTGTGGGTCCAAAATTAAGTATTATTAAAAATGTTTTTCCTTCCATAAATTATAATTTCTTTTGAAAGACCTGTAATTATAGCACCCTATCAGGTCAACCCGTGTATTTGTTAAATAGTGAGAGTGGGAAGATGCATCCTCCCTCATGGTTTAATGTACAGTACTCAGCTAAAGAATGCAACTGTCTCATCAACAGTATAAAACTGATAGTATATAACATATACAATATTTAACTACAGCCTACGTGTTGTATGGTTGCTGTGTCTAAATGTAAAGTTGCGGCACATATGCTACTGATACCAGATAAGACATGTACAGTAGGACAGAACAGCATCTGTTTGTATCATGCAGGTTGTAGAAATATACAGAAGCTCTTACAGCTTGGCATTAAATCTGCCAGATCACACCTGTTCACATGTACTTCAGTGACACAGCCTTTCCACCCGAGGGAGCCACACTGCAGTGTACAAGTGTGTACAAAAAAGAATATTCATTGAGTTCTCAATATATGCACTCCTCTATGCCCTGTTAATTATACAGTAGACCCATATGTTTTTTTGATTGAGACTTCCAGCAGCATAATGGAGCACATCACTCAGCACTCATCATCTCAGCATTGCTCCAGGAACATGACAGATACTTAGGTTTATTACAGACATCAGCTCAATAGAATACCTTTGGGATGAAGTGAAACTGGAGGTTTCAGATTTTTGGCTCTTCTGACAACAACACAGTGTCACCTACTTAGTGTAAACAACAACTAATGTAGAAACACAATGATGACTAAAGAAGATATTGTGAATTTGAAATAAGATAAGATGAGAGAAGAAAAGCCTTTATTGTTCCTCAGAAGGGGAAATTTGGGTGTTGCAGGGAAATAAGGTACATGATAATAACCATGAAATCTACTTCCTCTTCACTGGGAAGACACCATATGTGCATGAAAATCAAACTGGCTCTTTATTGGGAAAAAAACGTATTAAAAAACTTAACCAAAACTTCCTTATTCTTGAAAAAGGATCCTACAGAGTGTTCTGTTGACCTCTGAGCCTGCTTAACTCTGATTTAAATATTTTTGCAATTTCCGTTGTTTGGAGTCCCATATGTCAAAATTTGTGAACTGTGACCAAACAGGATTCATAAAAACGAGACTGGCAGCAAATAATGTTAGACTCCTTCTCCACATTGTTGATGCGGCAGAAGACAGTAAGAGACCCCAATTTCACTTCTTTCTCTTGATGCAATGAAAGCCTTTGACAGATTTATGTACAGTCTTAGAGGTGATGGGCTTTAGTAACACTTTCATTGGTATGATTAAAGTTTTAAAGTTTTGTATTCTAAACCCTAATCCCAAGTCTTAACCAGACGCACCTCCTCCTCTTTGTTTCCAGTTTCTGGATCTTCCCACCAAGGTTGCCCCTTGAGTCCTGCACTATTTGTCCTCTCTCTAGAGCCTCTGGCTCAAGCTATTCACCAATAGAATATGGTGTCACCAAAATGCATTTGTAAAACACAATATCACCTCTCATTATTTGTGGGCAAAGTTTTTTTCCTCTCAGTTGCTTCCTCACCTTCTATCCTTATGCGAGGAGTATGGAAGCTTAACAGGCTTCAAAATTAACTGGTCAAAGTCTGCACTACTTCATTAAAATGAGTCTGCTTGCAATTCAATCATCTCTGCTAACACCCCAATTGTTAAGCAGTTTAAATATTTAGGCATTGAAGTTTTCCCTTGCTTAAACCAGATACATAAGATAGAGCACATAACTATTCTGTTGCTCTGACCAATGTTTTGAAAGATATGGAAAGATGGATGGGTCTCCCCATGTCTATTCAAGCCTGTATCTCTGTGGTAAAAATAACGTTTTACCCAGGATTCATTTTGTGAGCTCTATGCTACCTCTTTCCCCTCCTTCTGGTTATTGGCATAAATTACAATCAGCAGTATCTAAATTTATCTGGAAAGGAAAACGGCCGCAACTTAAGATGTCTACTCTACAGAGGAGGAAATAATGTTTAAAGTTCCCAACTTTTAAACATTATTTTTACATTCCTCCTCACCTGGTTTAGCCCTGAGATGTCTGTTTGCTGGCGTACCTTAGAAAGTGCTATGACAGAGCATTAGTCACTCCATGACATTGTTTTTGCCAATATCTCTAACATACAGTGCCAGCTATGCTTTGGCCCCATTATCTTTTATTTCATAAAAATTTGGAGATTAGCTGAAACATATTGCAATATAGTTTGTAACTTGCACATATTTTCTCCATTATTCAATAATACAGCAATCCTGGCCAATAACAGCCTCACTATGGGAACAGAGGGGGGCTCATTGTCTTAAAGATATTTTTAGCGAGGTTGGCTTGTTGACTTTTTCTGACTTACAAAACAATTTACCACATTCCTCTTTTTTCTTTTAACTTCAGTTAAGATTAACACCCAAGGCACACGGTGTCCCCTGGCAGAGGTCTTTGCCCATCCATCCTATCCCGAAGTTATTTACTATGCAGCCAAAAACTTGTGGTATGATATCGAGACTTTATCAGTTCTTGGTGATATCTGGCTGCTTTTGCCTTCCTATTGAGCGGATCTAGGTTTGCGATTGCCCAGGCCTGAGTATCGATCTTGACTGGCATGACTTATGGTCTAACATTCCAGAAATATCACGCAATCCAGACCATCAGCAAATTAACTACAATTTTATTCATAGGACATATCAATGCATCACATGAAAAATAATTAACAGACCTTATGCACTTTCTGGCCACTAAAAGCTCAAGGTACATATCTTCACATGATCTGGGAGTGCTCTCCTGTTTCTCAGTTCTGGAACAATATTGCATCCAAAATATCTGCCCTGATTAACGATACTGTACCTGTTACTGTCAATGTTTTGATCCTGAATGATCTGCCAGCCCTTCAGCTCTCTAAAACTCAAAAATGTGCTGATTTTGCTGGACTTACAGTGATTGCAACCCGTTGGAAACCACATCATTGACTTGTCTATTCGTACATAGACCCTTCTCTTTCTAATGGAGCACCAGGAAAGACTTTGGACATTTCGCTCTGCATTGCTGAATCTTTGAAATCCATGCTGTAAACTTGTGCTATAGTCTTCTTGCTTCTATCTGTGCATATTTGGTCCCTTTTGTCTTATGCCGTTCTCTCTGTCAATGCCTCTGTTTGTGTGTGTTTGTCTGTGTCTGTTTCTGTGTGTCTTATTTGTGAGCTGGGGCCATCGTTCTTGCTGTTGTGTTTTTGTTGTATCTCCCTCCTTCCTGTATTTCCTCTTTTTGTTTTGGAGTGAAACATTTGATCGCAAGGAAGGATTGTGGAAAAGGTGCACTGTGCCTTCTTTGGTGTGTGTGGTGTACTTTTCTGTATATTGTCATCTAGACCAATATTTTACACTTTTGCTTAAATAAAAAAATTTGATCGCAAAAAAACTAAAAAAATATATTAAAGTCAGATTCATTTGAAATCTACTACTGGTAAATGAAAATAATTGTATTCTAACAGTAAACCTTGAAAAAACCCTCATGGAAATAGCTCTATGTTTATTGAAAAATCTCTCTTTCGTTTGGGTTTTCTGTTTTAAAGACTGTATCCGCCAACTATGGGCTGTCATGGCAACAGTCCTTTAATGCATTGTGAGCACTTACTGAAGAAATTGCAACAATGGGATTCATCTATATATTACAGTCATGCCAAATCATGTCAGGTTTTGGAGAAATTATCATTTCATTGAGACTAGTGCTCGATCTGGCTGTCAAAATAATATGATGCAATTAACGTTTTTTAGCATCTAAAGGTTAAGGTTTGTCACAGTTTACACAGTTCAGGATAAATCATTGTGCTGGCATTTCATTTTATGGCTTATATATCTCCCTAGACGGCCCCTGAAATATACCCAGACTGTAGGCGTAAAAATGCCTACCTCAAAGCAAGGATGACCTTGAGAGGAAAACCAAAACCCTCAGCCAGTCGATGCCAAGCTCATTTTATCCGTGATGAAAAAAGGTTTCTAAATCTTTCAACCTGAAAAGGACTGATAGAGTTTCTCGAGTTTCATGGTTCTGGAGTTTCAAACTTGGGTAATAAGAGGAAGTTAGTCTTCATTTTCCTACATACACATCCAAACACACGCACAGTTTCAACACGTTCCAATGATGCAGATAAACTTCGGCCAGCAGCAGGGAAACTTTGCAAGCTGTGTCTCAAAAGCTTTTTTGTGTTAAGCTTTATGTGAATGTGCTGATGGCTGGTCCGCCGACAAAGGAGCCTCTGAGTTTTCCATAAGTAAAATCTTTGTGTTGCACAGGCATGGCTGGTTTGTTATAGGTCACACTGCTGAGAGATGCTTTTGGGCACAGGAGGTTATTTTGTTCCAAATTCATAAACCAGTGCCAACTGCCACAACTCTCTGCTGCCTATTGTTATTCAAACATGCATCTCAGTTACCATTTATAACAAGAACAATACAGATACAACATTTTTACATGGGCTTGTTTACTTTTAGCTAATTGTGTGCTGTGCTGAGAGTGCAGGTTTCATACCAATCAAAAACAATTGAACAGTTTCCCTCCTTAACACCAGTGTGTCACAAATATTTAGCAAACACGTTCATTGCCATATCTTTTAATGAAGAAGGATAGAAAAATTCTGGCAAGTTGACTTGAAACATCTGCCCTACACATCTTTAAAACAACCATGCACTTAAGATGGCATAGTGCTCTATGTGCAAGACTGCAACTTATCTGCCATATGTTCATATTTCACCTCATTTAGGAAGCATATTACACTGAAGAGGAAAAACTGATGAGGCTGTAGAGTGTATAGACATGGTTTTCTTCTTACTGTTATTTCATTCATTCATTCATTCATTCATTCATTCATTCATTCATTCAGTCATTCAGTCATTCAGTCGTTCCTTCATACAGTAGTACCATGTCCAGCTCTAGTAGTTGTCCACAAGATGGCAATACATACTAATCAGCTGTTATCCACTACTGAATTAAGATGCTGGGTTTGAGACACTCTTGTGATCCTCTCTCTTCTTTCTCACTTACAAACAGCTCCTCACTCTGACATGAATTTCAGAAATGAGAACATTTTCCACAATGTTTCTCCAGAGATGATCCTCACATAGACATAGCTAGATGATCTACAACATGATTCTATTTGATCTGGATTTCTACATTGTACAAACATTTACTAGTTCTAATGTTAACTGTCATTTAATATCAAGTAATGGGGACACGGTATTGTTATTTTTGTATATTCAATATTGTAATACATTTGTAATTTTTCATTCTTTGTATTTTTGGATGTATTAATTACATGCGAGTCACTTTCCAGTGATCCATGCTAATGACCTAGAAGGATAATGTTGATTCACTCTGGTCTCAAGCTCTACATACATAATTTATTAAGTAAAATAATTAGTGCAGTCAGTATTGAACTGGCTCATATCTTTATATTATTCAAAACAGCAGTGGCTTTAAGTCACAGAGGGCTCTTTAAACAATATTTGGGAAACCTATTTTTTTTTAACAATAATGCATCATGTTTAATAAGAGCAAAATGATATAGACAAAAGAAGTACACGTGCTGCTCTGTAACTCTCATCTTTTTATCATAGAAAGTGAACAATGGAGTATCAGAAGAAAACTCAATCTTCATTAAAGGTGAAATTGTGAAGTTGTTCGGGAAAATTAATGCCATTACTCTTCCAGCCCTCATTTAATTCAAGTCGTATTAACAACTATGAGGACTTATGTGCAAACCAGACACTTTGGAAACACTGAAGAAAATATATCATGACCTGTCAGTATGATGCAGTGATGATAGACATCTGATGGATTTCATTTTACAGATTGTGGAGATAGAGGTTATATTACACATTCATTTTAAAGTATGAACAGGAAAATGTTTTTAAAAACATCACACATCATAGTATCAGATACTGACTAGAGATCATCTTCAACATTTGATTTATTGAGATCTCCATTAGCTGGGGCCATAGGCAAACCTATTCTTCCTGGAGCCCACGCAAAACTTGTGCTAACAGCATTCATAGAGTATTAGTCAACACAGAGTACTGCTCAGCCAGGAGATGTTCTTTAAGTAGTACTTTGAATTGAGATGTTCTATTTTCTTGAATGACATGTTAGTGTGTTTTGACAGTATGATTGTACAATAGTGCAGGGTGTCGGTTGGTCCACATGGTGATGCTACTTGTCTCGGTTAAAAATGGCATAAGGAGACAACAATATTCAAATTAATACTAATAAACCACTGCCTTGTATGTTTGACAGGTGTGTGAGCATTCTGTTTAATGATGCCTGTTTCATATTCGCACTGCCCTCTTGGATTTAAATTAGACGTTTGACATTGTTATGACAGTAAGGGTGAGGTCATTTTTAATTGTGTATTAAATTTTCAGTTGAACATTGTTATCTGTAATTCCATTATTATTTAGCATAAAATGAAAACCATTTGAAAACAATTATTTGCAGGCCCTCACAGAGTGATACCCCTTTTTAAGGTCTATCAACGTTGTCCTAGTTTTATTGTGAAAGATGAAACAGGAAGTTTTATTTTGTAGTTATTCTAATTAATTGGGCACTCCTGACTAAATTGAGGCGTTTACACGTATATCCTACTAACGTTACTTCTTGTTTACCATACAGTCTTTTGAAACTCTTACAACATTTAAGCTATGTCCGACAAAACGGAGGTTAATCTAACGGGAGTCAAGCAAAGTAAAGGCGTGTGGCTTGTCAAGGTTTGTTTCCCACCTACTCCTACAGTTAACGTTTGTTCACCACCTGCACCTAACCGTAACAGTTAGCTAACTACTCATGCACCCGTCCCAACAACCAACGTAATGCTAATTTAGCTAACGTTACCAGTTTTACTAATTAAAATGATTTTTTTTTTTTATCAATGTCGAAATTAACAATATGACAAAAAATAAACGTCAAAGCTCGTGTTGAGTAACATGCCAATTAGTATTGTGGTGTACCCTTACATGTTTACCCGTGTTTTGACGATTAATGCTGCCTACTTCCTAGTCAAAGAATGCAACCATAGTGCAGGTTCCAGGATGGCGAAGGGCAGCCCAACTCAGCTTCAGAGTGGACATCAGAGGTCTGGCAATGCGAGACCCTGATAGTCGTAACCTCCCAGGCTCACCTCTGAGTAGCACATTTAGACAGGGAGCACATATAGACGGAACACCTGTTATCTTAATAATGTAAGTGACCTCTTAAATTGCCATATCTTTCACCAGGTCCCCAAGTATTTATCTCTGCAATGGGACAAGGCCACAGAAAAGGGGGAAGTTGGAAAGATTACAATTGGAAAGTATGTTGTGGAAATGTTTAAGCTTTTAATGCATTATTTTGATATGCCTACATCCTGTCCTCGTTATCAGTATCGGTAATGCACACTTTTTCTGTCTTCTCATCCACCTGACAGGAAGCAAGGCAAAACAGAGGTGAGACAGCTTCATATACTACTTCACAGATCTGTGGCTAAGATCCCCAAAAACAATCCTATCATATTTGACCTTATGTGAGGAATCAGTTTGTTATTAAGGACTAGTCAGCAGGGCCTTGACTTGGCTGTGTTTCTCAGGTACGTTTCAGTCTGAATGAGGAGCTGACGGAACTGGGAGCTGTGGGGGAAGAGGATGCATCACTGCAGGTCCCAAGGGATCATTCCTTCACAATGCACACAGTGGATGGACAGACCATGGCTGTCTTCAGCCAGAGCAGCGCAGGTCAGTCTCCGATTCAGCTGTTCCAGCCCTCATTTCGCTTGTGCTAGATAATGTCATCTGAAACACATGTTTATCCCTCATGTTGTCCTCTGGTCAAATTGACCCATTTTCCTATATCAATGTTATTTTTAACTACCCAATTGTAATTACCCAAAATAACATGATTGATTACACACAACGCTCTTTGGCAAGTACAAATCTCTACTTTCATTAATTTTGTCGTAGTCTTATTCAATTTTATAGCATTTGAAAAAAAACTGAAGTGGTTTTGAAATAGTATTGAGTAAAAGTTGACATATTCCAGTCTGGGATTATCCATCAACATACATTCCTTTAATTTTAGTCTAAATAATTCCTAATTTCTGCTTTTCTAACTCAAACTTTAAGTATAATTTCCTAATAAATGAGGTTCATTGACCATAAATTCCAAAAATAACTGTAAAACAAAAGTTAATAAGTTAGTGTTACGTAGTATTGAAAAAGTCAAAAGTGACAAACATTGGAAAAAAATGTCAAATGTTGAAAAATGGGACAAAATGTAAGAAAAAGTTAGAAACATTCATAAAACAAAAGTGTTGATTTTGACGGAAGACAACACAAGGGTTAATGGTGGCTGGAGGGTTCAAATAGATGCAAATAAATTTGACGTTGTAGGGATTGCTGTGACGCTATACAGGGCAGTGTGGTTTGTAAACTCAACAAAAGTTGATATCCTAGACAGATGTGTTTTAAGTTCAGACTCAAGAAAGAAGTTAGAGTTTAGGTAGTCTCGCATTGCCAAACCTATCTCCACAGCGCTGCGGAGGAGGGTCTGGCTGGTCCACACAACATTCGGGGATAGAAGAAAACGGTGCTCTCATTATTGGCATTTCTTTAGACCAATCACAATCGTATTGGCACTAAGTGCTGGAACCATGTACGGTGCCTCTGCAAAATAACCTCTGGATTGAACTTTTTTTGGTGCAACATGGGCATGTATGGAGGCCCGTTCTGGAACTTAAATGGCTGTCAATTGTGTGATTAAAAAAAAAAATGTACTAAAAAAAAAAAAAAGAGAGATTGTCGATGTTCCCCTCACTGACCGGTTCTTAGAATGCTAATTGATGACATCCAGCAGAACCTCTGGGGGCACCAGAACAACCTCGGAAATGAAACATTGTTGATTTAGACTAGAGTTAAATATAAAGTAGAACGTGTCTTAGAAAATCGAAGTCTGTAGTAGTAGTTGTAGTAGTATGTTAATTTACCTCATTGAGCTGCAAAGATTAATCGATTAGTTAGAAAAATTTGGATTCCAGCTTCTTAAGTGTGAATATTTTTAGTTTCTTCTCTCCTCTGACAATAAACTGAGTTTCTTTGAGTTGTGGACAAAACAAGACATTTAAGGACGTGGACAGGATCATCTTGAGCTTTTGGGAAACACTGACCCACATTTTTACCATTTCATGACATTTTATAGACCAAACAACTAATGGATTAATCGAGAAAATATTCAACAGATTAATCGACTATAAAAATAATTGTTGGTTGCAGCCCTAGTTAATCATACGGAAACAAGCAAAAGTCTTGCAGTTGTTCCGTTGACAGCTTATAGAGAGAACCAAAACTCAGGGACTTTACTCACAATAGTGGCACATGACATTACAGATTTAACTGTCCTTTGTTTTTCTACTTTATGCTTATACTTTCTTGCTTTAATTTTTTGAAAAAAAGCTGCTGTTGATAGATTCAACACTGTATAATTTGTGAGAACACACAGAGTTGCTTCTGATTAATGGAAAACATTTGCTGCCAGCCATGATGAATCATACATATACATGAGCTAAAGGGATTTGCAGGGATTTGCATCAGAGTTTAAAAATAGCTGTATGGTTGGGTGTCTGTGAGCGTGTGACCTAATACATTTCAATAGTTTAGGTTGATACTCTTAATGTGATGCTTCTATTTGATCACTAAATAAATAGCAGGGTGCAGGCTGTTTAAATCAGTAAAATGTCAAAAGCAGTTTTGTACCTCCCAGGGTGCCAGTGCTCAGTCACAATGAAATTATGTTTCTCATAGTATTTTTCAAGCACTGCCACAGGTGCATGTAGTTGGGTGTTGATAGCATAAAAACAAAAACCATGATTTAAAAACATAATAGTCATAGCCAAAGTAGTTTGAAGTACAAATATTTACTAGATGGCAATTTACCAGAACTGGATGAAAATGGAAATTGTGAAACTAAATGGAGCAGTGTATAGTTCTCTAGTGCAGTTTGGAGTAAAAAATAAAAAAGACGTGTGTGTGTGTGACAGAACTTTATATATATATAACCAGCAAAACCTTGACATGTAAAAAAAATAGAAAAATTCTTGGTGATCTATTTAGAGTAGTAAAAAATCTTTTACTAAAGAAAACTGCAAAAATGTACTGTTTTGGGGGAGCTGCAGTAGTTTTAACCCTTCAGCAGAATTATAGGTTTGTTGATGTTGATTAAGTGGGACTGTATTGCAGAGAACGCAGTTCATAAGGGCAAAAATGTAAACATAATTGACAGATTTTTAGTGGAAGAATTATATATGCTATGAATGTGTGGTTAAATAGACAAATCCAACATGTTTACACTTCACAAGAGATATGCTATGACTTGTCTGCTAGAATCTAAAGTACTGTAGTGACACAATCAATAAATCAATCAATACATTTTTATTTGTGACATGAAATGTCCTGCTGCATCCTGCTACGTCCACATATGCTCTGGCACGCTACACCCTGTAACGCCCTGCAGTGCTCTGCTATGACATTAACTACTATGACTACAGTGGGGCTCAAAAGTTTGGGTACCCCAGGTAAAAATTCTAATTGATGTGCATAAAGATGTGCAAGAAAAGATAGAAAAATCTCCAAAAGGCAACAAATGACAGATTAGACATTTGTATAATATGTCACAAAAAGTTAGATTTTATTTCCATCATTTACACTTTCAAAATAATAGAAAACAAAAAAATGGCATCTGCAAAAGTTTGGGCACCCTGCAGAGTTTCTAGCATGCACCGCCCCCTTTGGAAAGCTGAGACCTGACAGTGTCATGGATTGTTCACAATCATCGTCGGGAAAGACCAGCTGATGTCAATCTTAAGGTTTTAAATGCCCAGACTCATCTGATCTTGCCCCAACAATCAGCACCATGGCTTCTTTTAATATACTTTATTAATCCTACAAGGGGAAACTACACTTTGTTGTTATTACACACATTACACACAGGCCTGAATTACACACACATGCTCAGGTCCTATACCTGCACTAATGGAGATGTCAGAGTGAGGGGGCTGCCCATGGAAAGGCGCCCCGAGCAGTTGGGGGTTCGGTGTCTTGCTCAAGAACACCTTGGCAGTGCTCAGTAGGTGAACTGGCACCTCTCCAGCTACCAGTCCACCACCATACTTTGGTCCGTACGGGGACTTGAACCAGCGACCCTCCCAGCCCAACTCCTTATGGACTGAGCTACCTAAAAGAAGTTTTTCCTCGCCCCTGTCGCACTAGTTGCTCTTTGGGGAATTATTCTAGAATTATTCTAGAATTACTAGAATTATTAGAATTAGATAGAAAAGGGGAACGAAACATAAAAGAAAATCCCTGGCCAGCTATTGAGATGTGGATACGAGGAGCGAAGGGAACTTGAATGAATGACCTAGTACATTGATTTTAAATCATGACTAACAGCCAAGAGAAACATAACAATAATTTTCTCATTAAGCAGCTGCGCAGACAGTAAAACAAGGTACAAGCAAACTGAGGAGCACATTAGTTAGATTATTTCTGTTTGCAGCAGAGCATGTACTGTAGCAGGAAGGTTGTTTTGGTAGATGTTAAAAAATACATATATTCACTAAAGTTAAGTCCATTCATGCTCTGAACTTATGCTATGATTGTAGTGTACATTTTTTTTATTTTTATTTAACCTTTATTTAACCAGGAAAGTCCCATTGAGATTACTAATCTCTTTTTCAAGGGAGTCCTGGCCAAGACAGCGGCACAGATCACAACAATTCAGTACATTACAGACAATTTCATAACAATTTCATAAGACTATTTAAAAACATTTACAAACCATAGATTTCATTTCCAAACCTTTGAGCAAGAGTTTAAACTGGCCTATTGAAACCAGTTCCTTTAATTTCCAGAATGTTTGTAAATTGTTCCATGTTGTGGGGGCAGAATAGTGAAATGCCACCTTACCAGCTTCTGTGCGGACACTTGGTACAGACAGTAGCAGTGAGTCTTGTGAGCGTAGAGAATACAGTCCAGCTGCTTTTGGTTGAATATATTCACACAGATATGAGGGGAGCAGATGCAAAATACCCTTATAAATGAACATATACCAATGACTGAGTCTACGATTCTCCAGTGCTGGCCAGCCCACACGTGTGTAAAGTTTACAGTGGTGTGTGCGGGGCTTCCAGTTTGTGATAAACCTCAATGCGGCATGATAAACAGAGTCCAGTAGTTTCAATACTTGGGTTGGGGCATTACATACATAAAAATAATAAGTTGTGGCCTCTGCACCTCTTGGTGTGGTGAACATGCTGTACTCGCGCTGTTGTTTATTTGGTTGTCATGACTCTGTGATTGATTGACATCCTGTCACTGTTAAAGTTGCTCATCCTCAAAGAGGAGAGAGAGAGTTGACGGCCGTTTGTTTGAGTTTATTCAAGTGGACAGCTCTGCAGAGTTGTGTAACTGTGACTTCATGACATTAACATTTCGAAGCATTTTGCACAACGGGCTGTAGGACAAGAAATATATCTAACGAAAACGCTTCTAATCCTTGGTGCAAATTTAATCAGGATGTTCTAAATGGCAAATTGTTCTTCAGCACCATACACATATTAGTTTTTAACAGTTTATTATGCAAACCATTGTCTATACTGGTTTGATATAACCAGGGGTCTTTGTTGAGTGTTATACCCTCTTTCCCTTCTTATGGTTCCTGTCCATCTCAACCCATGCCAACCCTCATTGATATAAATGGGGTCCACTAAATAATAAAAACACATGTATAACACACAGCACCTCAAACCGCAGCTTCTAAAATGACCATTATGAACATAACTTACATTAAGGTATGATTTTATTGCTGCATTGTTGTATAAGACTGCATTAGTTTGAGCTAGCTGGCAACAAAGTGTATAACCACAGTGCAGATGAAAGGAAAATAGAATTTCTCTTTTTGTGCCATTATAACAGTTGGTTTCTCATCAGCTACAGCTGTCATTATCAGTAATCTGTGTAAAGTGAAACAGAGCTTTCTCTTCATCAGGGTGCATCCTACAACCACAAAGTTTATTCTATTACTGCCCTTGTTCACTTAAATTCACCCACACTTGCATTAATACCTCCTACATGTGATAATGGATTTATCTCTCTTGGATGTTTCTCTTTTTTAGCAACACTAGTAGACCAACAAATGCTTTGTGTTTCAGTTTAGATGTCGGAGAGAATCGGCAGTATATTTTTTTATTTTGTGTGGAAACATAGCATTCAGGGTGTGTTTATTAAAAAAATTAAATAAAAAAAAAAAACTAGATTTTTTTTTTTTTTTTTTCTTAAAGGTGTCAGTGCTCAACATGGCTGACTTGACTCTGAAAGTGCACTGGAAACAACAAGAAGGATAATGTCCTCCTGAGATGTGGTGATGTGTAGTCTCTATTTACTTGACCCCCACTGTGCTCCGCCCCCATTGCCCACATGAAGGTGTACTGTATGACACCGGCCTCCCACTCACTCCCACAGTCTTGCTCTCTTCAAACACACACACACACACACACACACATACACACGCAGCAGTAGCAGCAGATTTCCGGCCCCACTCTCACACTTTTTGCCTCACACCTACTCAAATTTTACATATTCTTGACACCTTGGACAGAGCAAGTCTTTAAAAAAAAAAAAAAAAAAAAAGTGAGAATCTAATCAAATATATTAGCTGTCTGTATCCAAGAATTTACCTTTTGTTCATTACATTTTACATAATCACTTGAAATCACCAAATATGATTCAAAGCAAATATCCTAGCTATATCGTGTGTGTGTGTGTGTGTGTGTGTGTGTGTGTGTGTGTGTGTGTGTGTGTGTGTGTGTGTGTGTGTGTGTGTGTGTGTGTGTGTGTGTGTGTGTGTGTGTGTGTGTGTGTGTGTGTGTGTGTGTGTGTGTGTGTGTGTGTGTGTGTGTGTGTGTGTGTGTGTGTGTGTGTGTGTGTGTGTGTGTGTGTCTGGAGCTGCAGGTCATTCAGGAAGCCCTTGATGTGTAATTTCATTGAAGACAGGATATGCATTGGAGGTGGCACAACTAACTTGATGGATAAAAGTGTATGGTGTTTCTGGGAAAACCAATCAAAATAGTTTTGTATTTGTGTTAGTTACAGTGTTTTATTTTTGTTTCCCCTGATTGCCAAGACTTTCCAGAACAAATATAAATAGCCAAAAGTCTTGTTTATTATTGTTCTTTGTGGGATATTAATACATTTCTCAGAGATTTCATTTCTTAGTTTTTTCTTTTGTCTTTACAAACAATTACATAACAATTCATACATTCATCTTTGTTATATCTATAAAGACATGAATGATTCATGTGACATCCCTGCAGCATACGTATCTTGTTAGCCCAGGTTGTCCTTAAAAAGAAATTATGTAATTTGATTGTGCATTACAGGGTTGAGGTTATACAAGCATTATTACACAACGAGATCTGGCGATCCAAAGATTGGAAAAAATGGCTTACCACTCCCACTGCCAGCTCTTGGCCACAAAAGACATACTGCACATTTTTTAGATTGCAAATTAGTTGTATAAAACAGTGGAGCAGATGAAAGTGTACTTGTTAGCTACCTAGAACTTCAAGTGGAAAATGTTTGTTTTTTTCACAAATTCCAAATTTTCACAAAAACGTTGTTTATTTACCAGTTATTTGAAAAAAGGACAATCATGAAATACATTCTACTTAAATACTCCTGTAGCTGACCTTGTGCTGAATACATAAAAGTCATTCTACTGTTCACTGTTGACAACAATATCAGAGCATGCTAAAATCATCAGTGGGCCTAAAATACCCTCAGACCCCGTAGGGTTAAAACGTTACCATGCCAAACCAGGCACAAGCATTTATTCTTACTTACCCACCCCCCCAGAATGGGCTCAGCCAGCTCTAGCCATGTCTATTTGTTTTATCCCTGTCCATGTCCATTTAAAATGTGTAATCCATGCAGCCATGCAGATTCTAGTCCTTTTATAGTACAAACATTTCAGACTCTGTATAATCAATTCCTCCACTTCTGTTATACAAGTATTCAATGAGCCAACAATATAGAGAGGCTGCTAAGGCCGACCACTGATGATTGATACGTACGCGAATGGTGTCTGACGTGGCTTTTGTACTGTAAGACTACTAGCTAAATGTTCCTCCATTATTTTCTTCCCTCGTTCTGCTTTGTTCTGGCAAAAAGCAGGTATTGATAAGAGGTTGCTAAGCAACAGGCTTAGTTGCCACAGAAGCGTGCAGGGGAGAACAGAAAGCCAGATAATGTTCTGCTCTGTTACTGTATGGTTTTCCTTCAGCTTTCTCTGAATCTTTGAGTCCTTTTGAAATAACTTAAACCCACACCTACAGAATGTTGTCATTCATTTAGTCAATTTTGTCAATTATAGACTTCAGGAGTTACTTACTTATTGTAACTTTGAATACCTACTTTGACACTTTTGTTTTAAATACAAACATTTTAAATGTACAATGTCAGACTCTTAGCTATGTTAAATGCTTCATCAGGACTGTGTGTCTGATCAAATTTGACTGACAGCGCTGGCAACACAAGCAAACAACCCCATGTTATCAGATTTTGGATGACATGTTGCTAAACTTGATTGGTCCACTAAAAGATGCCCCTGCATAATTAAGCGTGTTACACTGTCAGATTAGCTGACGTCAGCCACTGCCAACATGGTGATTACCGGCGCCACCGACAGCCAACCACTTTTGAGCTTCATTTTGGCTCTTCAGAAACCTATGGGTGACGTCACGGAGACTACAGTATGTCCATATTTCATACAGACTATAGAAATAACCCAAAATATTCTAACTCTTGCAGAATTTTTTTTTCTTTTCATGTTGGAACTTATCTCTCTAAGAGAGTATTTGAGAAATAATTACAAATTCTGCAGATTATGCCAGCACTCAGATTCTGTTTTGGGTGAATTTGTCAACATTTGTGCTGTGTTTTTTTCCAATTGCAATGACAAAGCATTTTAAATTTGCTACTGCTCGTAGTCACGCCTCTGACTAGTGTCTTTTCCATAGCAACTACTAAGACATCTGCCATGCCAAACTGACTGAAAAAAACAGGATTTCTTGGAAATAAAGTTTAAACTGATGGTCCTAACATGTAGTATTGTTACAGTATGTTATCCGGCAGACTCCTGTGTCTCTGCGTTGATATCAGTAAGATAGTTTCCATCCACCTATTTATGTACAATTTCAATTTTCACAAAAATTTTAAAGTTCTTACCAAAATGTGACGAAGTGCCATGGAAACAGATAATTTAAGGTAATTTAACCATGGTGTATTTTTGTATAGTTTGAGGAATAAACTGCTGTTGTCCTGCTATGTTGTTGTTGTTGTTGTTGTTGTTGTTGTTGTTGTTGTTTGAAATTCCTGTTGTGTAGTAGCATCAGGCCCAAAACCGTTGGAACGGCTCAGGCTGTTGGATCCTGTGCAGACTGTCGTAGGTGTTTTATTGAAGGAGCGTGGCTGGCTTAGCTTTGTAGGTTCATTCCAAAAGTGTGGCTCATGAATCGCTGAGGGTTTAAAGAGGAATGTCTCCTGACTAGATACCTATTAAAAAGCATGAATTTGTAGTCAGACGACAATAACACATGCTTTCAGGACTATTTTGACTTCATTCACAATGATTTAGCAGGCCCACTGTATGAATTGTTGGCGCTCATCAGCTTTTAGCAGCTCTTCCTGCAGTACTGAAAGGACAGTACAGTTTTGATAGAGTTAAAGCTGTGCCTCTGCCAACGTTAATCTAATGGGAGGCTATAAAAGTTCCTGCTGTCAGAGAGCTCAAGTTTTTTGGCAAACTGACTGTTAGAGCTGTTTGAAGATGTCTGTCTCTTGTTGTGCTGCTCTCTGGTCTTTCATAGCAAACATACAGAATTTACAAGGAAAAAATGCCATTCTGGAAATATGAGTATCATAAGTATTGTTTGACATGAATTTCTAGCCACGCTGACATTTGTTTTATAACGTTTATTTTTCCCTTGAAATTCACTTGAGCTCCCCTCTTATATTTATACAGTTTCACACACGAGAGTACAATAATACATGGTTTCTTACAACACATCAGTTTTAAATGCTCTGATATATTTATCAATTGTACAGATTCTTATGTCTGTATTGTCAAACACAAATAACTATTTTAAATTAAAATACATACGTAATTTGCTCAAAAGTTTAGAAGAAATAGTTCAAATACAAATTCATCTCCATAAACTCAGTTGCCCATCTGTTAGCTTGCTAAATGTAGTCTCATATAACAGTTCTGCAATAAATTCTACCTTCATGAAGATTATAATTAAAACATTTTTGACAGAGGAATTGTATTATGAAGTAAGAATTTGGTATTACAACTCTCCTACCAATTAAAACCAGTCTTTTACAATCTAGCACTGTAAAACTCCACTGGTGCATTTAAGTGTAAAGCATCTTAATAATAAGGGGTAATATTTTATTTTGAAGAAAATAGCATAAGAAAAATGTCACTTAGAATCCCTGAAATAGAGGAGAATGGACAATGGATCGTCTATTTCAATTGGGCAGGCAGATGGTTGGTTGCCGTTCTCTGGGCCTAAACCCATCTTTCAATACGTAACAAATGTGCTGTATTTTACCAGAACACAGTCTAAATTTGTGGATTCAAATTTGTTTTGCACCCCACAGTTCTTCAAAAAAAGGAGATCTCACATTTGCTGCTCCCTGTAGTGGAGGGCTGAATCACTATGACTCAAGCGTTGCTTTTCTTCTCAGCAATGCATGTTTATTGTTGCCCAAGGTGGAAATAGGAGAATGAGCCAGCTATTGTTTCTCTAAAGAAACTTCATTCTGTTTTGCTTCTTGTAATAAAGGTTTGTCCAACGCCTGCTGCTCCCACACAAGAGACACGTGGCACCCAGAATAATGACAGGGGCACAAATGTGATGGTCTGTCGCCAGTAGATAAAACCCTTTTAGTAGGTTGTTAACTGAAAGGTTGACTGCAAAGGTTTTAGTAGAGCAAGCACATTGCAAGAAGATATGAGGGAAGTAACTTCTTTAAATCATCTGTTCTTTGAAGTTGCACATGGTGCCTCTATCATGTTATGCCATGTCAGTTAGTTATTTTTTTATCATTCTTGTTAAGTGTGTTTAAAGTCCTTTTTAGACTTAAAACAAGGTGAGAAGAGCAAAGACAGCTGTTGACTATGGTCAAATGCTGTGATTTTACATTTTCCTCATTTCTTCTGAATCTCTTCACTTGTAATTTCATAAGGCAAAACATGTATTACAGCTCACATTTAAGCAATCCGTCTTTTTGTATCAGAGAAAGTTGGACACCTTGTTCTGTGTTTTATTTTCCTCCCATCGCTACATTATTTCAAATGAGAAATCCAATTTACTCTAAAAGCCCATTTCTGAATTTAACATCCAGACTTGCTCCAGTGGGTTTCAGAAAAAAGATTATGGTGCTTACTATGTAAGCTACTATGTACAGTATGTATGTATTATGTGGCTGGTCGTCTGAGCAACGCTGTAGGAAACTCCCGTGACCTAACACGACACACACAGAACGTCGAAGGTGTGTTGTTTTTGATTCTCTGAAGACACATTTAGTTTCAAAAGAAGCTGGAGGCAGCAAAACTATTTAAAAATGGCAGTTTGTTCACGACACCCCCCCGTCTGTTGCTAGCAATGATGACGCATTGAATAGTGACAATTCTCTCTGACCAATCAGTAGTCTGCAGGTTTTCACGTTCCCTTTTGGTATTGCCTCAGCTCGCTTGGAACCTCGATGAAGGTGATACTAAATTAAGTACTTGTTAGCAGGTACCAGGGACTTTTTTTATAATGGAAAAACTAAAAGGTGAGTAGAGGCGAGTGGAGCAGGTACCATGTAATGGAAAAACGTACATATCCACACTCCTTATATTTCTTATTTATATTTCTACTTGATATTTATACAATTTGTGCAACTGCAACATAGAATTTCCCTCCGGGGATCAATAAAGTATTTTTGATTCTGATTAATTATAGCCAGTCAATGTTGTCCACATCTGATATGGTGGTGGTTGTTCCACACAGGTCACATAGTCCATATGGTTGTATTACTTTTGTGTGAGATGTATGAGCAAGAAAATCGTTTAGTGTTGTGTGGGAGGATTTTACTCAACAGTAACAAAACTTGCTTCACTCAGCCTTAAAAAAAGCTGCTCACTCACAATTGGTCTGGCTCTGGACAATTTCTGCGTTGCATTGTCTGAATGAGGCCTGTGCTGAATATATTGTGCTCAGATTGTCGTGCTCCAGCACTTCCAAATGAAGCACTTGTGTCTTGACGGAAAAACAAAACTGTAATGTTGAAAAGAATATTAAAAACAATGTTATTTACAGTAGAAACAGGCTTCATGTGAGCACTGTATAAACAAAACAATTGACACAGAGCCAAGAAAGAGCCTCAAAACTACAGTAACTAATAGCCATCCTAAGTTAAAAAAAGAAGTTAAATTAATTAAATGACCAAAAATTAACTGACACTTGGAGATCTTGGGGGACATATCCATACTTGAAGATGAAATGTTTTTGAGCAATCGGGCTAATAAGTGTTTTGTCAGTGTCCTTTACACCTTCAAGACAGAAACAATTAATTCACAACAATACATTCATTCATAACAGAATTCCTTAATATTGGCATTGATTTTAATAAATCAATTCATACAAATGCACATACTGTAACACACACACACACACTGTCACATGGACACACACATCTGTCTGTTGCAGACACTGATGTCTGTTATGTCAAAGTTTGTTCATTGCCACTTTTGCAGGACGATGGAGGGCAGGTTGGCTCTGACTGTCTCTCTCTGCTGAGATCCTCTTCACCTCTATCTGATCTACCTTTTTTACCACTTCTGTTGGCCTTTTTTAAACTTGTTTTGTCTTTAGAGATCTTTATTTAATGTAGAGCTCAAATTAATTAAATTAATTGGTAGCTATTTTGATCACCTTCTCAATGGTGGGGATTCGCTGCATTTCTTTTTTTATGTGATAGAAAACTGCGCATTGGACTGACAAAACAAGGAATTTTAAGAAATTGTGATTTATACTGTATATTTTCAACTAACATTTTATGGACGAATGTATAGATCAATTGAAAAACACAATTGGAATGTTATTAGATAGCATTTTAATTGTAGACCTAGTCAACATTATACTGGTAGTTGAATTAATTTTAATGTTGTAAGTTTTAAGAATATGCTATGATTAAGCGTGCGTATCTAATGGCCTTTTTCTGTCCAATTTCAAGACACAGATTAAAGATTACTTGTTTGTATTTGCTTTAGGGCTAAATCTGAGCCCAAATGATCTACCTTGAGGAAGAAGTACAGTTCTTGGGGGAAACAGTTTTTGGGGGGAACGTTTGGTAAGAGCTCAGATTTAAAGTGTCCGCTTCAATCTAAAAATACCTAAATACATTATTGCATGAAAAATAATTCTCCATACTCACTGTTTCTTTGTGCCCCCCCCCAGCCTCATCTCTTTTTTTGTGACTCAATAATGGTTGCTGCTGCCTCTTTTGTCTGAGCTGAGAGTGGAAGTAGAAGAGGTCTGACCTCCCCTCCTCCTAATCTTCATCACTCTCTCTCTCCTCCTCCTCCGCCGCCATTGGCTCTCTTTCTGGAGTTGAAAGACAAAAATCTTAGCTATGTTACTCATTTTCTTGTCGAGGGGCACCACAAGACTTAAGGCATCGCGATAAGGAGGCGGGTGTGTATGTTAGCGTGAGAGAGGAAAAAAAAACAGCTTGTAAACGTATGATGTAGGAGTTCAGTTTGCCTGGCAACAGGCGTAAAGACTTAGATGAGACTATTGATAGTATGGTTTGAGCTTTCCTCACTGCTGTTAACACCTCTGTTCTCTTTCTACCATCGGCACCTCCTGCATGCCTCATCATCCCAAGCTCTCCTTTTGATGAGGTGTGGATCACTTTGACCCTGCGACTAATAAGTAAAGCAGTAACCGCCATAAAAAATTCATGAAGCTGATCTGCAATTAAAAAAATGTTTGATGTTGAAAGTAAAATGCTGGGTGTGACATTTGAACAGCACAGATTCACTGAGTTTATCGCCTCTTGAATGTGTTTACATTGACGAACACAGTGTTATTTGTGCGTTGTATGTTTGTTTTCTGTGTTTGTGAGGAGTGGGCTGAGGAAGAGGTTTGCCTGATGTCAGAGGTTGTTGTGGGTGTATGAGTCATACTGGGGGTGGTGGTGGTGGCGGCTGGTGTGACGGTTTGACGACATCGCCTGCTGAAACAGATGGTTTCATTCACCATGGGGGACAGTTCCAGTTCCAACAGGCAGCAAGGGGCAATTTAAATTGTTTTACAAAGGCTGTTCCACTCTAGAAAGAATCAACTCTGGAGGAGATAAAAGCTTTTCAATGTTTCTACTGAGGGTGCAATATATATTTTTTTTTTTCCATGGGCCAAATTGCTAGTAAATGTTTACATTTTGCCAGCCACTCAATGTTTGTTTTTTGGGCTGGTGAGTGAAGCAAAGCTACCAGCCACTTAATAACTCGCTGGAATACCCCTTTAATTACTGTTGTGTTAATGTATTTAGAGAGAGAGAGATATTTGTACTTTTCATTACATTTTTATCACAGTAACATGTTTAATCACGTATTTGTTTGTATCATTGTCTATTATTATTATTATTATTATTATTATTATTATTGATGATACTAATTCAAATTTTAAAAATGATTTTGTCACATCTAGTCTGCAATACTCCCTTTGACTGATAGAATCTACAAAATTTTTAATCATCTTGTCAATCATTTCACATCATAGTGATAGAAAAATACAAAGAAAATCAACGTTGTTCCCATTTTGTTCATGTGAACATCAATGAGGTTATCATAAGCTCAGGGCATTCCTGTATCTCATATTCATATTGTTCCAGTAAGTCAACTAATATGCAGAGGGCAATAACTGGTTATCACATTAACACACGTTGTCACTGGTTAACTAATGTGATGACTATATTACTGATGTTGGGATAGTAAATATTTTCACTGCACAGTCCTTGGAAAAATAGTTAATGTTGACGATTACATGGCGAGTGCAATGCATAGAGATTAATAAAAGGTTCTCCTTGAGGGAAAAGGGCAGGCAATATCTCACAGACAGGCCTACTTTTAAGTTACCAAATATCTTTACTGGAACTGGGAGGGTTTGAAGAAGCTCCCCAAAGACTTCTGCACATGGAGTCACACCACTGTGGTGGCAGCGAGCCTGTAAAACTTAGTGTCTGTCATTACAGCAGGCGGTGTGACGGTGATAGCATAGCTGAGCATGTTTGACCCATTTTCCTATATCAAATGTTCTTTTTAACTACCCAAAATAACATGACTGATTCCACACAACGCTCTTTGGCAAGTACAAATTTCTACTTTAATGAATTTTGGGGTGTCTTATTCAATTTTATAGCATTTAGAGGAAAGAAAATTGAAGTGGTTTTGAAATAGTATTGAGTAAAAGTTGACATATTCCAGTCTAATTATCAATCAACATCCATTCCTTTAATTTTAGTTGAAATAATTCTTAATTTCTGCAAACATTAGGTAGAATTTCCTAAAAATTAGGTTTATTGACCATAAATTCCAAAAATAACTGTAAAACTCAAGTTAATAAGTTAGTGTTATGTAGTGGTAAACACCAAAAAAGTGACAAACTTTGAAAAAAGTTTATATAAACTGTCAACAAAAGTGTTGATTTTCAAATTTGACAGGAAGACAACACAAGGGTTAATTACATTGGTAACTTACAATGTGTGACACACTGTATGATGACATTGTGAGTTTTCCTTTTTTTCACATCAATTATGACTAATGAGTACATTCACTGCAGCTGGGTAAAACCAGCTGCTGGGACTCCATACATTTCTTTTTGTAGGTGGTCATTAACATGTAGAAGCAGTGACTATTGAGAAAGAAAAAAATTTTTTAAAAGAAATAAAAAGTCTTTGTCATTGGTAGATATAATAACTTCAGGACAGGATCAGCCACAGTAATAGTCATGAGGGGCGGGGGAAAAAATCGATACAGCATATTGATTTTTTACTATATTTGTTTGTCAGTTTGTCTGCTTGACAATACCATTTTGCAGCAATACAACTGAAGTGAGATGAAAACAGAGAAATGTATCTTCTTAGCTAAAACAGATTTTGACAAAGTTTCCTTTTGGCGACATAATTTGAAACTGGGAAAAAATTTGAAGATGGAAAGGAATTGCAATGTATTGACGTAAGTATCCTGATGATATTGTATCGTCAGGCCTCTGGTGATTCCCACCCCTAATAGTCATGGGATCAGGTATAACGAAGAACATTTTTCACTTGTCACTATTTGATCCTCCAATTTATATACCGTCTTGGTATCTTGATATCATTTAAAAAAAAAAAAAAAACATTATATACCAATTGTATGTCTCATAAACCACAGGGTAGAAGGGTGATTGAGGAAGTGTGTTGCATCTACCAAAATATTTTAATAATGCGCTCTACAATTCCTCAATTGAAATTAATATACTGTATAAAAGCCACCAGAAATTTCACTCTGTCTACTTTTTACTAAATGTGAACTTTTTAAAGTATTTTATATAATGTCGCTAATAAGCTTTTTATAAGCAAACAACATGATAACCATGATGAAGATCTTTTTGGTGAAGTTATAATCATGCTAAAATTGGTAGAATGGATTATTTCTGTAAAAGGCTGTCAATTTCTATAGGTTTCTGTAGTTACAAATTCCCTAGGTATCCATTAAATCCACTTTCCAACTGAGTTTTCTAAAGTGGGACTTAATATCATTCAGGGAGCAGAACATTACATCCTCTACTGACAAATAATATATGTGTGTAATAACAAAGAACATGCTGTACATAGTGTTATTTTTGTCCCGGTTTTTGCACACCATGTAGATTGTTCCAGGCATGAAAATCAGTGTTTAGCACATGCAGCGAAGTGTAAAAGGAGTAATTGTATGCAAAGAAAATGTTGCCTGTGAGCCAATTTTGTGCATCTCTCCAAATGTTTTCTTATTTTTATCAGAAGATTCTAGAAACTTTACACAAGTAATGCCCCCGCCTGGCTCAGAGGTTAAAACAGTTTACATTCTGTAAGTTTATGTGGGTCAGGATTTAATGGTTATCAGTGAACAATTTATGCTAATGGTTACAAGCAAAATAGCCATGATTCCAGTACATAAGACTAAGTTAAGACTGGCTGTCTGTTATAAAATCAAAGCCCCTTATATTATTAAGAGAAGCATATCTCAGGCTTCTTACACCAAGCAATGAATCATGGAAATAGACTTTTGCAGATACACTTCCAAACACACAATAGTTTCAGTGTCACTTTTATTTGTAAAATATTCACATTGAAAAGTAATGGGCATTGTTGTGGCACTGACTTCACAGATTCTCACAGCACTAACAAACACACCGTTTATTTAGTGCACATGCATCATGCTAGATTCAAAGCCCTTACAATATCAATGGTTCTTTGAACTTAAACTCAACTTGTCCATATGATCAGATAAACAGTTTGTGTTGCTTCAGTCTGATTTTGGATGTGAAGTTTGTTACTAAATCCAAAAACAACCACAATGCACTTTAGTTTCCCCTCCAGGCTCCAGAGAGGCTAATAAACTAAACACAAGCTATTAAACTAACTAAACACAGCACACACAGTAGATAGAAACACACATACACACAGCCACAGACTGTAGTAAAAGATGAATGGCACAACGGTGCACATCACAGCGTTTGCAGCTGTTGACAAAGCAGCAGAAGCAGTTCTTGTGCGGAGACAAATCCACTGATAAAGCTGTCGATGTTCCGACTTCCGTTTGATCCCTTGGTTTTCTCTAAGATTCATTGGCTTGTCTTCCATATTACAGTATAGAGTTGTACTTTTTGTATGATAGCCAATGCAATTCAAAAAATGCTAAGTTGATCTGGATCATTCTGAATTCCATAAATGCTAACTTACAAAACAGTGTACTTACTGTTACCCCAAACCTATCAAATCCTGTGTTTAAAAACCAGCATTGTGCAGTAAAGCGATAAAACACTTTCCTGTGAGACATTCCAAACCCACCCCTTCTTCTCCCATCCTATGACACATTACAGCTCAGGACATGTTACAAAATCTTAATGTCAGTACCTTATGTTAGCGGGGTGGATATAAAGTCAGGCACTACTCTTTTACCTATCTGCCTCCCTTCTCCTCCCCTCTCTTTTTTCTATTTCCCTTTTATCCTACTTGACAAAGTGCAGGGCCTCAGCCGCTACCACAGAGCCTTTGCTGCTGTCGAGGCTGGTGACCAGCTTGAAGCCTGATTTCAGCGCTAGCATTACTGTCTCTAGTTTCAGACAGTCAAGTGTGCACAAGAATGTGCTGTCCTCCTTCAGCACGAGCCGCGATCCCGGCTCCGACTTGATGAAGTGTCGAAACTGGATCACGTTGGACGACACCACAAATTCTTCCGGAAAGCCATCCAGACGACTCTTGGAGATCTGCACCAGTCGCCCTTTGACCTTGTCGATGAAGGTGGAGTCACTGCAGTACACCTTGAGACCCTGCGATCTCTCGTGGCTATCCGTCACCTCCAAAAAGGCTGCCTCCCGCTGGGCCGTCCTCTGACTTTCCCACTCAACCACGGCTTCCACCAGTTCACTCAGATGGTAAAAGTCAGCCTCCCGTCGCAGGAGCCCTACTTCCCGGAAGTCGTCAGGCAGCTGGAGCTCTCCGGTTCGGAGGTAGTTGAGCACGTGGCGAAAAACTGGACCATCTCTATCAATGAATGGGTTGCCCATGGAATCAGTGTGCTGAACCGGCTTCTTACCGTTGGCCAGCTCTTCAAGAAAGGAACCTTGGTGTTTGGCAAGGGTGGTCCGGTGGGCAGTGTACAGGAACCCCCCTACATTGATGGTGATGGTGCCTGAAGAGGGCTTCTTGAAGCTCTTGCTGGGCTGCAGCAGGTCAGGGTTGATGTGCCTCAGTTCACTTTCCATCCTTCTGAGGTTCCATTCCATTCTCTAGTCACCGTCTCCAGCCTCAGCCCAGCCGCCTTAGGGCTGGTGTGTCTGCAGTACAAATCAAGTCTGTTTGTTTCTTCTCTTTTGGATCTGGCTGTTTGAGTTTTTGCTGTTGCTGAGAAAATGAAAAGGCGTTGGCAGCAGTCGTATAGTGAGAGTGAATGTGTTTGAGAGTGTGTGATGGTGGATGCGTGTGTGTGCTGTCTGGCAGAAAAGCTACAGTGAACTGGGAGCTGAAAACAGACTGGCTCTCTGTGCTGCTCGGTGTCCCTCCTCTCTCTCCCTCTTCAGGAGGGGGTGGGCAGGCGGCGTCACAGTCAGGGAGGAGAGAGTGGACATATAAGAGCAAACAACAGAAGGGAACGGACTCTGGAGCGCTTCCATTCTTGCTTGTTCTCTTTCCCTAATTATCTTTGATAAAAAAGATTACACACACACCAGATTGGGGGGGGGTGTTGCTTCCATCATTTTTGTGGTGTGAAACCGTCTCAGCTTGTGTGAATCTGAATATCAAACTCCCTTTGCAGCCAAATCCATCTGTTTACCTCACAGTGTTACATGTGAACTGGAATCTGTTTGAAAAGGAGTTTAATTTGGGGCTTTACTGCCATGCTTTTTCTCATCTCTGGTTATGACAGGGAGAAGTACTGTTAGTCTTATGTAAATGAAAGCAACAGGGGATGCTTTTAAACATGCATATCCTGTTTTCTTTCTTGCAAATTAACAAACAGTCCCCTCTCATATAAAACGTTTCTTGTGCATTAATCTTGTGTTTGTCTTGAGTGTGTGCGCTGACTTTCCTGTGGAGGAAATGGACCAATTACAGTCGGTGGTGGTCTGGTCATGTTGTACATGATTGGAATTGGCTAATGCTTTCGCCTCATTGACTGTAAAAAATAAATGGCCGGTTCAGTGACGTCATCCACTTGTTTGTGATCTACTGTTTTGAAGCCTTGAGTGTGGAAATTTGGCCATCTTGAATTCTTTTTTTTTTTTATTGTTTTTGCAACCAGCAAGAAGTAAAAGATTTTTTGACCTACTTCAGATGTTTGTTTGTTTTTTATAGCAGGATGGCAATGCCAGTCAATTTGCATAATTTATCAGCACTTGCACAGGAGTCTGGCAATGACAAAATACCTACAGTAGATCATGTCAGTTTATGTCACTATAGCGCATCAGAGACAGTGGGCTTGCTTTGCAGGGATATTTGTGTCTCAGTCTACTCCGTGGCCAAATATTGTTCCAAGTGGCCAAGTATTTCACCGATTATGACTTCCTGTCCTGAACATCACAAAGTAGCAGGGTACTGGGATGATAGATTAGATGAGATTTAGGGCTGCAACTAACAATTACTTTCATATTGATTAATTTGCAGATAAGTGATAAAGAAATTGTTTTGGTCTATAAAACAACAACAAACTGTGAAAAATGTCCATCCCAGTTTTCCAGAGTCAAAGATGCTGTCTTTAAATGTCTTGTTTTGTCCCACCATCAATCTAAACCCCAAAGATATTCAGTTTATTACCATAAAAGACAAAGTAAGCCTGTAAATATTCACAACTGAGATGGTAGAACCAGTGATTTTTCTTTCTTTTTTTAGGGCATTTTTGCTTAAAAACTTACTTAAATGGTTGCTAATTCATTTTCAGTCGATTAATCGACAGATTGTTTCATAACATTGTGTACATAACATGTAAAGATGCCAGTTGAGCTGTTACACATTTTTTAAGTAGTAATGATTTACAGTAATAAGGTTATAAGTACAGAATAAAAGGAGGTTTAACAGTATATACATACTCACAATTTGAACAGATATGTAGAAGTGTGGGGGAATAAAATGTCTCCCGTACAACGTGGTTTATAATGTAACAACATTAGCACTTGCATCATGAAAGTTGGAAAGTTTTTAAAGAGATGTGTCCAGATAAAAAGTGACCTTTTGTTCAGTACCTTAGTGGACCACTGAAAACAGTTTCTACACATTGTAAGAGGGACTGGACAAAGAAACGTAATGGCTTTGGTGTTAATACTGATCCTACAGACATAAGAGCTTTGAGCAAATACCAAACATTGGGTGAATGCTACTTTCTGACCCCTAAATTCATCCATAGTTTAGTAACTATTGGATTACTTCTTATTGTGTGCCTCAAACCACTAATGCTATTCTATTAAGGACCATCTCTCACTTAGCAAAAAATGGATAAGGTGCATTATGTTCTGGTCAATATAGTTGAGAAAGAGCAACTGTACTTTTACAGTTTGGATTCGCCCTCTTTGCGCCCTCGATCTTGCATTTTTCAAAGTCTGTGGGATCACACTTGAGACCACTTCTTTCACATGCAAAGTAGATGTAGAACTGAAGCTGCTATTGCATGCAGCTGTTTATTTAGCAGTGCAGATGAAAGAGGAGACAATTATATTTTTATGAAACTTAAATACACCAGAATGCTGAAAAGAGAATTTGAAGTAAATCAAATTTGTTTGAAAGTTAATGCTAACAAGAAAACAGCAGCTGTAAATGTACAGTAGTCTAAAACTAACTTTTGTGGTAGTGTATGTATGTATGTATGTATGTATATTTTGCTTAATATAATTGATCATGATCAATGATATGTTGTTTTTTATCTCAGAAGATGCTCTTTGTCTTTGTACTTTGTAATTAGAATCACAACACTGTAATTGCTCTTGGTCAATATAAGAGACCTCATTAACTCTCATACATGTTTATTTTTAAGTCAAAATAAATTAAATTAATTTTTTTTTTTTACTTGGTACCGTTTTGACCCACATCACTACATTTAAATGTGTTTTTTCTTTGTGCCAGAGCATTAAAAAACTAATTTTTTCATTTGAGAGATATCACAATCATGAAAAAATCCCAGCCCTTTTCCTGGCAAACTAAATAAAAATAAGGAGATCATACTTTATAGACTGCTTATTCTCCTGAAAAGAAACCTGAGCAACAGGTGTGTTGCATTTGTGCAACAGGTTGTCAACTACCTTAGAGCTACTCCTTCAAATGGAGGGGCATTGCAGAGGAATATGGATTTATTTTAGTTGAAACACTCAATTTAAACCCAGCTGGTTATTAAAATACAGCGTTTTGTGTTTATCTGGTGGAAGATCCCAGAGTGACAGCTCTCTCTGTCTCCATGACGATTTTCTAATCATAAGTGATTAGTTTTACCACCATCAACAACATTCAATTGGAATTGCAAATGAGGCCAAGATGCAGCAAAGAGGATTGTGGGAGGTTTGACCTGCTTTCTGCCTCCTGTTCATTAAAACTGGCGCATCAAGGACGATTGTTACCTTCAAAGTCAGGGAAACTTGTTTGTCACAGCTGTTGTGTCTTTATCAACTGAAAGCTTAGGACATTCAAATCAAATTTTCCAAAATGCTGCAAGCAAGGACTCGTTTTAAAAGGTGATGAATTATTCATAGAGCTGCTCTAAGAGCTGGTGGTTTAACATATAGTCGCTGACTGCTGTGAAGCTGGCATGGCAACCACTTAAAATAGGGTCTCATATGAGCTCAGAGCTGTCAATCCCTTGCCTTCAATATTCATTATGGAAGTATGTCTACTGTATTGTGTGTGTGTGTGTGTGTGTGTGTGTGTGTGTGTCAGGTAAAGTTAATCTAAAGATTAAGTATTAAAGAATACATATTGCCATGGATTTCAGTGGAGCATTATTGTCACATGGTCTGCATAATGTTTTATGTACTTAATAAAATGTTACATTTTGATATAAATCTTGAATGTTGTTACAAAATGTGAATAGTCTGTTCAGCACAAACCTTTTAAACCACTTTACATATTAACGCATGGAATCTATAGTGATCTGCAATCATACAACATCAGTGAGAAAGGATTAACACACTTGTTAAAAATTAAACCGCAACATAGAAAAATCTAAGTTGTTGAGGCATGAGCCCAAGAAAGTCAGACATGTTGCCAGAGGTAAAATACAATGAGAGTTGATAAAAACCTCCCTCGAACACAGATTGTCCAATTACATCTTAGCAACTGTAACTAGGCTCAGCAGGCTTTTTCAAGCTTGACGTTTCTCCATGTTAAACTGCAAGTGGCAGCAACATTGATACTCTGCATTTGGAGCGTTGATTAAACTGTGTTTGTCAGTTGTAATCTAAGTTGCAATCGTTATCATGTCGGATGTGGTGCAGACTGGAATAGCTGGCATCTATTGAATGAATTGCCAAGAAAGACATTTGGGGCAGATATCTATAGTACCCAGAGGATGAATCCTACTAGCTTGGGTGATGCCCTGACTTTTCTTATAGCACCTCTAACATTTTCCCTTTCAACGTTAAATTATTTGCTTTAATTTTCCTTGTGCAGATAATAAAGGTGGTCCAGGTGATATCGTACTCCCAACTAACAATACAATAATTACCTATATCATCTTAAATAAAATTACTGTGTCAAACATAAAAAAAATTAAGAAATCACCCACCAATTATAATATTAAGGAGTCTTTAAGATACTCTAAAGCTCTGTTATGAATATTCACATTGACACATTCCATATGACACATTCCATATTATAGTCCAGTCTCAAAAAAGTTGCTCTGCAATCTTAAAATATTTTTCTGTTTACCTTGTTGAAATTCATGCTGCAGCCTTTTTGAAAAACTTTCCAATAGCCGATATGTTTTACGGGTGAGCCATCAACCACTAGTACTGGTAATTAAATTGCCCACCAATTCTCTCTGCGTTAGGACTTTGAAGCCTGTTTGTGGTATGTGGATGCTGCTAGTCCCTGTTACAGTCAAAATGAGTGGGCTGAATGCAGTTACAGACATTGGAAAATCACTTCAAAGTTAATGAATGGAATCATTAAATTTCCTTAATGAAGCAGCCTCTGGGCTTGGTAGAGATGAGTTCTAATGGAAAATTATATTTGGAGATCCAATCAGTGCCTTCACCCCCCCCCCCTTATTGCTTCCGTGTTGTCGTCATGTATAGACAAGACTGTGTGTGTGTGAAAAGAGAAATATTTTGCATTTTATACCTAATAGAGTAATGTGCAGGCACACCAATTAATTCCATTGCAAGATTTCACATTTCAAGCAAAAATACTACTTAATATTCACTGGGAACTATTAGACCATTCTATGAAGATCATCTCACACAGCGGTATCAAATGCTATGTGAGCGGAGTGGAACAGTGAGAATTTCCGCTCCTCGCGAAAAAGCCTCGCAGTCCCCCGCTCTCACATGCTCTGCTGAACTAAACATGCCACCCACATTTTACTGCCGGTGATAGTAATCATGTTACTACCAGACGCCGGTTAAAAAACAGGAAAATATTTAATTTAAGAACAAGACAATAGTCTAATAAACTATTTGATTATTTATAATTGAATGAAAATCATGACCCATCCCTAACATGTACCAGATGCTTATACTAAGAAAAATGCATGTCTTTTAATCAGATTTCTAAAGCCGTGCGTATGTACTTTTCTGTTTTACACAATTCAGTAATTATCAAACTGGGGGCACATGCACAAGACTGATTTCCACTCTTACAGTTAACCATAGATCGAGTAGGCATGTCCAGTCTTTAGACCTGTCCAAAGAAAATAATGGCAGAGAAGTAGCAGTTTCCCCATTTGTGTTGCATTGGCAAAGTGCTCTAACAAGGCCGGACCAGCTGTCATTATGCACAACCATTAAGCTTTTTATAGCAGCTGTATCATTAACTCATCACATAAACCTGTAAACCATCATCAGCAGTGATATGGGAAAGGTAATGATGTAAACACAGAAAAATAAAATATCAAACAAATCAAAACAATCAAGTTGTAAATGTGTCTTTGCAGCTAAATCTTTGTTGTTTTTTTCCTAGGTAAATGAGTGGGTTGACATGGGCAGCACAATACTTACTACTACAATAATACTACAAGAACAGGGTCTTTCAATGATGTAGCAACCAAATGTATGCAGTCTTGGGATTTCTGGTCTTTGGTTTTCTATTTTAGAAGGAGGCAAACAATAAGAGCCCTTGTGTGTGTGTGTGTGTGTGTGTGTGTGTGTGTGTGTGTGTGTGTGAGAGAGAGAGGTGTACATCGTTTATACTCTTGACCCAATGTCTTTCTAAAGTATTTAGATTATTATTCCTGAAAGCTAAAACCACCTCAAAGATCTATCTCAATTTACATTTTAACCCAAACTGGGAGGTCACTAGGCTTGAATCAGATCTGAGCCAAGATCAGAGGCAAGAGAGTGTTGTTTTAGAGAAGCAATGAAATCATCCAAGAGAGACAGGAGGAGGAGAGTTATCTGGGAGCAGAGAGAGCCACAGGCACAGTAACTAAAGCAGCTTATGCAATGTGTCAGAGCTTGAGTTTGTGAGAAAGAAATTCTTTTTGTAGAAACTGAATGGGGCTTAAGGTTAGTAAAACTTGAAAAGAAAAAGTGGCTGCAGTGGTTTGACACTACTGAAGCACAGTATTCATGTTGCATGCTGATGAAGGTCTTTGACTTATGTCAAAGTTTGTTTATTTATTGCTCTAGATCTAGTATTATATGTAGGCTTGGTGTGGTTGGAGGTGATATATAGTGAAACGTAGATGAAGAGGGATAGTTTACCCAGAGACGGTGATGATGGACAGTGACCTGGTGGGCGGCAAGCTGTTTGTTGTGTTTTAACATTAGGAAGGTCAGAGCTCTAAGGAAAAGGGCCTCGGGGCAGATGGAGGTAAGAGATGAGCGTGAGAGGGTGGACGAGTGATCTCCTCACCCTCGCATCTGTCTCTCTCCTCCTCCTCGTCTTAACTCGACCATTTTTCACTTCTCTACTCTCAAAGAATTAACTAAATGCAAATGTACATGTACAGTACAATACAGTTGATACTGATCTCACTGTATTACTATGGCAAACTTGAATATGCTTCTTTATTTACTCTGCTGGTTTGTTTTTAGTTTTAACATTGTAAATTGACTAAAGTGCAGTAAATGAGGGTTGTTTTACAGAGATCAGTCAGCCTCTGATTTAGTCTCAGTGGAGCATCTTTTGTTCTTCAGTTCTTTGTCTTGATTGCAGATTTGAACTTGGAGACAGATTGAGGATTTTTTTGGGGGCCAGAAGTGTCCACTGGATGCAATGGTCATGGTTTAGCTCCGTTGTGGATTTTGGAAGTGATCTGCTGCAATTCTAGCCACTGTGCTAGTGTCCACCGTACACACAAGGGTCTTCACTCCGTTTTTGCTGTCGTAACATGCTGGGTCTCCTTATGCTCAAGCATAAAGAAGCGTAAAATTAGCATGCTTATATCTCTGAATACCTATATTAATTAAAAATTGACATACAATCAAGATTAGTTTGTTACTGACTTATTCTTTACATAAGTAATTTTACAATGTATGACATACTGTAAATGGGTTAAAGTAGGGGGGTCTTAGTAAAAGTAATATAGTGTTTATGAATATTTTCAGTTGAGGAAAAAAAAGAGGCAAAAGTAACTCACAACAAAACAATGGAAACAAAACTAAAATTGAGTAAATAGTCATTGAAGCATAAAAACCAGGACTACATGAAGACGCTTAGCTTCTGAAAACATAGTTGGGTTGATTGATTCATTGATTTGCAGCTCACAGTATATTTGCCCTTTTTAGCTGCATCATTGTGACATGAGCTGATGTATAGGTCCACCCAACACATTATTATCTCATGGTGCTCTTTGGATGAATTCTTGTGTTTTTGTCTAAATCCCAAGCCTCCTTGTAGATCTACGTTCAGTGGCAGAAGATTTAGGGCTCATTAGCATCTAGATTCAGTGCTTTGTAATATGTGTCTGCACTAGGGATGTCACAGTGAGGACTTTTTTCCCACTGGTTAATAACTCATGACAACACATGTGTCAACATGTGTTGACCAGTGACATGAATGAACCAGTGACATGAAGTTACTCTTCAATGATGCTCAATATCTGCAGAGCACTTACTTTGATCTCTGGCCTTTCCAGGTGACCTGGACGTATCTGAACTTATTTTATTTATTTATTAATTTATTAATTCAGGACAATGCACATTGATGAACATGCACAACAGTACACGTAAATGTGCCAGATTGTAGCCCAAGGGCTAATTTCCATTTGCAGTCGAATAGGCAGGTTGGAATTACAGTAAACAAGACATAGGATAGTAACATTTAGTATATAAAAAGAAGAAGAAAAAAAGAAAAAAACAGGACAATTCATTAGTAGAAAAATGGAAACAAGTTAGCGGTGGTTACAGGTTTGGTTAGCTCTAAGCCACAGCTTTACCTGGCTCTTAAAGGAGGCCAAAGTGCGCTCCCTTGTAGTTGGAGGAAGTGTGTTCCACAATGCACTGCCTTAAATAGATTATGATTATTGCATTATGGCTGAAGGAGGTTTTTCTGAAAGGAACCTCCCAGTCCCTGTTTACAACAGCTCTTGTGATCCGTGTGTCTAAATTTTATAAACTCCAGCAGTAACTCAGTCTGCCTGGGAGGTGGCTGCCTCACTAACGTTATCAGGTTCCCTTTTAAATATTGCCGAATAGGCCCTATTGCTTATCGCTTCGACACCAAATCCTCCATCGTCTTGTCAGTAAACTGTCCTTACTACATGACTCTGCTACTCTGTGCTGCTGTTAAGGACAGACACTTCAGTTTATCATTGTAGTATCTGCCGTCTGATAACGCCGGTTAGTATTAACGTGGTCACTAATAAGCGAACATTATCTAAGTGGGTATTATTTCTGTAAAAACAATATGACAGAGTTGGTGGGCAAGTAATGTAATTGGTGTATGTCAGGCCACCGTGCAACACCGGAAACACAGATTACCGCGGCAAGCCTGTACTGGCTTGCTGTTGTTTTGTATTTAACATATTCGTGTTAAATGCAGTCCTCTGTAATTTAGAATAGAAACATGAGTGGCAGGTGGAGAGTAAGTTTATGTGTTACACAACAATGTGGGAGGAGACTGATCACAGCTAAAACCAAGATTGAAGTGCATTTAGGCTTTCATCTTCTGCCACTGTTTTGGACATCATACCACATACATCTGGTTACATTTTTCACTTTCACACAACAAATTCAACTGGGACTTAAATAGGGGTACATGATTTGTACATATATGGTACATATATTGTCTCAATATCGTTATGTTGCACAATAATATATTGAAAGTGTTAAGTGCGCTGTGTCCTGTCCTTTGGCTGTGTGGCTTAGTTGTGTTTGATTTAGAGCTTGAAATAGGGCTGCACAATTATGGCCAAAATGATAATCACGATTATTTTGATCAATATTGTGATCATGATTATTATCACGATTATTTGTTGATTTTAACCTAAACAAATTTTATAGTCCATAGCCTATTTATAAGTGCTTTCACGTCCATATGGACGCTACTCAGAGTGACGTCTGACTCATTATGAATGGGTCCAGCAGGCTCCGTCTCACATGCTGTTACTCTACAAACTGAAGTTAGTTGCATTCAATAACTATATTGTTGGTATAACATAATTATTGGTGATGTTACATTGTCTGCTAATGGAGGATATCAGTCTGGACAGGGACCTGCGCTTAGAACCTGCAGAATAAGCTATCATGCTAAACATAAAGTAACATAGTGTACTCCACTGTCGGTCATCTCAGCTCTCTTCAAGAACGTGCATAATCTAAGAAATGTATCTTTAAATTCAACCAAGTGTTTTCACCCTGTGGAGACTTTCTCTACATGACTTGTATGATATGTCTGGACCATTTGAATATTTTATTTCGTAGAAAATTAGAGCTAATAGAAAATTGGTGAATTTGACAAATTCTCTTATCACTGTGTTATAAGACCATCTGTGGTATTTCTAAATGAAAAGAGGAACTGCTGCTCGACACAATTCCCTCTACCATCTCAGCCTCAGCTTTTTTTTCTTTAGATAGAAAGTGAGCGTAATAAAATCGAATGCAGATTTGAAAAACATGTGCATAGTGGAATTAGGATGATGTCTGCTGAAGGTGTCGACCAAAACATTGATCTAGCACTTGAGTTTTATATTGAAGCCAACGTATGTGTGAGTCTACTATTTATCTGAAGTGTTCCTCCCACTCACAGTGGCCTTGAGCTACCCATGCTTTGGTTAGTCCACATCCAATGTTGGTCCCCTCTCTCTCTAACTCTACAGTATGTTTTCTTTCCATGATTACAATGACATTTCTTTTTTTCATACAGTCCTAATTTCTTAATGGCTTTGATGAAGTCAAACAGGGTGTTATACCAGGACCAGTGCACAGCAGGGATGTTAGTGTTGGATTTTTGTGTGCAGACATGTTTCTTGTGTGTGGGTGTGCTTTTTAGATATGTTGCAGGCAAGTGCTTAGGCACTCACCAGCCAATAATTGCACATAATTGCATCCATTTGTGGAAAATGCAAAGACGAACATTAGTGAGATGTGTGATATGTAACTGCAAAGCATTTCAAGATTCAAGCTTGAGTCTTGCGGACTCTTAATGGACTGTTGCGTGACACGGGATGTCAGGTGACATGGTTACTGTGGCGATTGTGGCATTAAAGATAAGGCTGTCAATATTCTTTAGTTTTGTTGACAACATATTATGAAAAAAAAAAAACAATGAATCAATCCTACTGGCAAGTATTGCCTTTGCACCCAAAGCTTGACACTTTTCTGTTTTAATTGTCTACCCAGTCATTTAAATTATATATTGAATATATTAATAATTAAAATTTTTATACTGAACATACCTTTTTAAAGTGACTATATGAAATCCTTTAATGTTTCTTAAAGGTCCCATGGCATGAAAATTTCAGTTTGAGGTTAACATTAATATGAATTCCCCCCACCTGCCTATGGTCCCCCAGTGGCTAGCAATGGCGATAGGTGTAAACCGAGCCCTGGGTATCCTGCTCTGCCTTTGAGAAAATGAAAGCTCAGATGGGCTGATCTGGAATCTGTTCCTTATGTCATAAGGAGCAAGGTTACCTCCCCTTTCTTTGCTTTGTCCACCCAGAGAATTTGGCCCACCCATGAAAGAGACAGACATGTCTTACAAACAAGCAAGTAGTTGTGGCTAAGACTTGGGTACGACCATCACAGAAAAGAAGGAAATTAAACAAAGAACAACTTAAAGCTGAAAGGGAAAGTGAAAGACAACGTGAGATAACGCAAGACACACTCAGTTGGAGACAATTACGGGATTGTAAATGATTCAAAACCCACCCCAATTGGCCCTCAGGTATGTAATGTCTATTTCATTTACAGTATAAAATAACTTTACAATGTGTGATGTGGTTGTACATCAGTAGCTTTCCATTTAGCGCTGACATTTTATTCCTCTTACTCCGTGTTTGTGTTGGCTCACTATTTTCTTTGCCCTTGTCCCCCTGCAACTTTACTTGTGTAAAGTGTCCGTGGGTTTCATGAAATGCGCTATATTAATTTAAGTTATTATTACATTGGTTGCTTCAACAAACTGTTAAAGTGCTCATATTATGCTTTTCCCCTTTAATTTGTGTTATATATCTTTTTGTGCACGTTATAGGTTTACAAAGTGAAAAAGCAAGTGAGCATAATAAGAGCACTTTAATGCTTTGGATTGTGACACAGTGACCATTAGCTCATGAGACATACAAAAAAGGCTAAGTTACTGTATGCAACACTGGAACTGCAACTATGCATCTGTAATTTATTCTTTTATTGTAAATTAATTGTTTTCTGTCTGAGCAAAAAATTAATTGCAACTGTATGACCTCGCCTTAACGTTTACTTGGTAATATACAGTGGGTAATACAGGACCGTAAAGAAAAGACCTTTACGACAGCAGGTGTGGTAAAAATTACTTTTGTCCAAAGCGGTTGCTAGAGTCAACACAAACTGAAAGTTACATATAGTCACTTTAACATGACTAAATTAGTTCTCCCTGTTTCCGGCATTCCAATAATTATTCATAAAAATTTCAGAAGTACAATTTCAATGAAGGGAGACATAAATAATGTATGAATGAAGACAAACATTCTTTTCTTTACAAACATTTCTGTACACTTAAATTTAATTGTTTGACAAACCATGGTTTGTCATGTAGAAGGACATCAATAAAACAAGAACAGCACGGGCAGTGGTAATATGCACCTTTTGTTATAATCATATTCTTTGTGGAGGAGTTGGAACTGAGTGACGGGTGATCCTACTGTGCCGCCCTCGTCAGAAACTGACGTTGCTTCAGATGACGCATGAGAGGAGAATGCATCTTTTCATGTATCTCTCCTTTGCATTTTTCCCCCACAATTTTAAGTGGCAGACCAAAGGAAAAGGGCGTGAATGAGGGAAGTGTGAAGAGAAAAGAGTCAATTGGCATTTATTCCCAGATGATTTACCAACAGGATTCCACACCTGAGGATCATTAACAGTTTATGGAATTTGAAGACAACGTTACAATAAGTTTGACAGCCTCTCTCCCTCCTCCTCCCTGCCTCACCTCCTGTTTGTTGACCTCTACCGCTCACTGTAGACATTCTCTTTCTCTGTTTGCCCTTTTAGTGTGTCAGTGTGTCTCTCTCTGCTGGTATTGTAAACTGGTGGGTGTGAAATGTAGTGGTGTCTCAGACCTCTTTATGTGTCCAGATATACAAACCATGCCAAGTCATACAACAATGAACAATAGAGCGAGCTGCTGCCAATATAACGCCGACGCTCACCAACTGGACTCATTTTCCCGGACAGTGGATTCAAAATTTGCAACGAAAAAAAAAGAAAACAATGACAGCTGCTCTCAATACTGATGGAGAGGAGCAGAAGTGGCATCAAAGGTATTTGAAAAAAGGTTGTGGGTTGGACAGATAAAAGAATTGGAAAAGCCCCTTATGAAAGAACAGCTTGAAA
>JABXJD010000255.1:830000-907030 GCA_013375575.1 Percina caprodes
ACTGTTCATTTGTGTACACTAAACACTCGAGTCCACTCTGCCTTTTTAAATAGTTTCTGTCCCCTCTTCATTGGAATCTGTTGTTCCAGCTCGTTAGTGCATGGTATTGCTATAGCAACCGGATCACTGTGGCAGATGCGCTGCTACAATACAACCCAAGGCTAACGCACAACACAGTTTGCTTCAGTGTTTAAGACCGTTTGTGTGTCAGCCATTAGATCAGTAAGACACAGGAAAGTACTTTACTCAGCTAATTAAAGACCTCTGGACAATGATCGACCTCTTGCATGCTAATAAGCAAGCGCTCTACCATTTGAGCTAATTTTCCTGTGTGAAATATTGCCACTCTTCACCCTAACCCCAACCGGTCGTCAGACACCGCCTACCAAGAGCCTGGGTCTCTTGGTTTCTACCTAAAAGGAAGTTTTTCCTCGCCACTGTCGCACTGTTGCTTGCTCTGGAGGGAACTACTAGAACTGTTGGGTCCTTGTAAATTGTGGAGTGTGTTCTAGACCTACTCTATCTGTAAAGTGTCTCGAGATAACTCTTGTTATAAATTGATACTATAAATACAATTGAATTGAAATGTAATTGAATATGGATTAAGTCATAGTATAGTATGTTGAAAAGTGTCATAGTATAGTATGTCAAAAAAAGTCATAGTATAGTATTTCAAAAATGTCACAGTAAAATATGTAGAAAAAAGTAATGAAAAAGTCATTGTATAGTGTGACGAAAAGGTCAAAGGTCGTGGTGTAGTATATCAAACAAAAATTCATAGCACAGCCTTATGAAAGAAGTAAAAAAAAAAAATTTCATAGTATAGTATGTCATAGTGTAGTATGATGAAAAAAGTTAAGTCACAGTAAAGCATGTCAAAGAAGTCATGAAAAAGAACTGTATGTCGAGAAAAGTCATAGTATAGTATGTCGAAAAAAAAGTCGTAATTTATAGTTTTGGTTGTAAAGCAACCAGAAACAACCACAAGTTAAAAACCAGGAAGACCTCTGGAGAATACAGGCATCGAATCCACTACCTCTCGCATGCTAAGTGAGCGCTATACCATTTGAGCTAATTCCCCTTTGTGAAATATGGATTAAAAATCATAATTTGTTGAAAAGTCATAGTATAGTATGTTGAATCATTAATAATTATAATAATTTATAGTTTTGGTTGTAAAGCAACCAGAAACAAACACTAGCCAAAAACCAGGGATGATTCTAAAGACCTCTGGACAATTCAGGTAACGTTTCCACTACCTCTCGCATGCTAAGTGAGCGGTCTACCGTTTGAGCTAATGGATACAAAGTTTAAAAAGTCATAGTATAACATCATAAAAAAGTCCTAGTACAGTTAGTCAGAAAAGAATCATAGTATAGTATGTTGAAAGACGTCAAAAAAAGGCAGTATAGTACATCAAAAAATATAGTAAGTATTTTGAAAATAGTGGTAAAAAGTCGTAGTACAGTAGAAGTAAGTGACAGAAAGTTGTACGGAACAACCGGAAAACAATACTGCTGAATCAGCATTGACACAATA
This sequence comes from Percina caprodes, assembly GCA_013375575.1. Classification (NCBI taxonomy): domain Eukaryota; kingdom Metazoa; phylum Chordata; class Actinopteri; order Perciformes; family Percidae; genus Percina; species Percina caprodes. The sequence goes on from JABXJD010000255.1 coordinate 831,540, forward strand.
AATAAAGAGAAAGCAGAGCAGCTGCCATTCCTTAATGGGAAGTGTGTACCTCAAGGTGCTGACAGTTGTCTCCATGCCAGCAGGGACATCTGTCAACAGAGATCAAGTTGGATCAAAGAAAAAGGTGTGTGTGTGTGTGTGTGTGTGTCAGGCTGCAGATTAAAGCATCCACCAAGCCTCAGCGTCTGTCACAGCAGCTGGAGAGAGCCGTCACTACCGTCTTCAAGCCTGTGGCCAATCACGAGTTCAACGTGAGAACTATATATATATAATATACACACAGTACTGTGCAGTTATGAAAAAAAAAGTGTAAACTAAGAATGCTTTCAAAAATGGAAGTGTTAATAGTTTGTTTTCATCAATTAACAAAATCCAGTGAATGAACAGAAGAGGACTCACTTCCAGGACTTCTTGTTCTTCTTTAGACTGAAGATAGTTCTTAATGACCATGGCTGAGACCCCTTGCAGATGCATCATAACTACCTTGTGTCCTGTTGCCATAGTGTGTGACCTGTGACATGAAACTGTCTTCCAAGTGTACCTATAGGAATTGATTCTGGTTTGAAGGCTAGTAGTAACGGGTGGTAACACCAAATATTGATGTGATTTAGATTTTTCTTTTGTTCGCTCACTTTGCATTTTGTAAATTGATAAACATAAACAATCATTTATATTTTTGAAAGTATTCTTAGTTTACAGCATTTTTTTCACACATGCCTAAGACTTTTGCACAGTACTGTGCAGTATATAATAAGTATGTTATGTAATTTGAATGTAACATGTATCTTAAAGTACAGAAAGAAATATGACGTGCATCATTTTATCAATTTATCGCAGGTTAACATTTAGACACAGGCATACAGTGAATTGACATGTATGTTCAGGCCATTACAAAGCTTTTTTTAAGACTTGAATGAATTATAATCAATATTAGAATAGAAATGTTAGAATAAAACCAAAAGGGTCAGATTAACTTTATTCAATAATAAATGAGTAATATTACAAGTGTCATCATTGTTAATATTAACATCAGTAGCGTTAACATTCAGTATGATTCCTAGGTGGAGCACGAGAAGAAGAAGAAGTCGGAGGGGAAGATGGTGAGGGCCGAGCGGCAGGTTGTGTTGGACATGCTCTTCTCTGCCTTTGAGAAGCACCAGTATTACAACATTAAGGACTTGGTGGACATCACCAAACAACCTGTGGTGAGCAACACAATATAGCTGGGGGAAAAAAAAACAATACACCTGCCCACTATCCACCTTGCTTTGTTAAATTGGAACTAGTCGCCCACTGCATGACGTTCATACCTATTCACACTCTTTTGTGGCTGAATTTGGGCCAACGTGCACACACACGCAGAGAAACCATGGGATGAATCGATACAGTGCAGTGGATTGGTTCCAGCTCGCAGAGAACAGCAATGTGTAGGTGCTCGTGAGACCTTGAGGTCCTTCTCTTCCTCTGATTGCAACTGATTGCATAACCATTGGCTGAGTAGGAGTCAAACGCCGCAATACACTCCACACAATCATTTCTCTCCTAAAGCACTTGGCTGACACTCAAATTAACTGAACTGAAGTAACCGAACTGCCCATTATGAAAATCCTGGGATTCATTATGTGCAGTTGGCACACATCCCTTCAAGCTCAACAGAGCCACCCAGTGGTCGTTGGAGAGTATGGTCTCCAACAGGCCGCCACTGACTGGTCTTGCACATCTCCAGTATTTCACATTAGCATTGTGTTGGATGGATGCCTGCTTGTGAAACCAAACGGTACTGTCACTACAGAGGTAAAAGGTCTTAGCAAGCACAGTTACAGGGGAACCACCATCTATTATAAAAGTAGTATTGGTCAGGCTACCATTGCACACATATCACGCGTTACTAGTTAACCACAAAAGGTACAGCTATTTTATATACTGGGAAAGTTAATAATTATATATTCTAAATTGAAGTGTAGACTAACCAGTAACTATAGTTTTCAAATATTCTAGTAAAAGATGTATAAAATGGTAATATTTAAAGAACAGGTACCTCACGTCTGTTCTGTTAAAAATAAAGTATACACAAAAATGCAACATGTCTAAAGACATTCATATCTCAAATACAACTGATACTGTAGGTAATTTGTCACAATCTGTTATTTTTTCTCTAGACCTACCTGAAAGAAATTATGCGGGAAATTGGGACGTACAACAGCAAGGGGGCTCACAAAAGCACCTGGGAGTTGAAGCCAGAGTACCGACACTACCAGTCTGCTGAGGAAGAGGAGATGCAGACGGCCTAGCGCCTCTTGAGATTTTTTGACTGACTTTATGAATATAGATGTCAAAGGAAATACTGTTTATTGGTTATGCAGGTAGTATGTGATGTTTTTGAGTTCATAATTAAGTTGACATTATCATTGTGTTGAAGTTTGCTATGCATGAGCTAGCACAGCACTTTAACATGAATAAACATTGTTCATAGTAATGTCAAGTTTTTTTGGAAACAAATTGGGAGGTGGCAAAAAAAAAAAAACATTGCTATGTTAAAAATGTTAAGCAAGCCATTCTTTCAACTCGTTTATGTATAGACAAACGACACATTGCTTGCCTGCTACACTGTCAGTGAACTTGAGCAAGGTAGAACGAAGCCTTTGTTCCTGTTATTGAAATCCATGTTAGTTACACCTGTGTGTGACAAGTCAAAACATCTGGAGAAAAAAACATTCCTTTGTCATTAGGGATCCACTTATTTAGAAATACCATCATATTAAACGTCTTGTCGTTTAGCTTTTTCAACTTCTCTTGCCATTGAGCCAGACTACACCGGGAAGAAACCTGCTGCTCTGGTTTAGATATTTCCAACAAGAATGTGAGGTGTCAGTACCGCTTGTTTGTGGGTGTTTCCTATTGAAAGACGCCAAATACCTGATTACAGTGCGGTCAGGAGCCTGTTTTGATTCAACTTTTACAATGAAAAGGTGTAATGTATCAAGTCACAGGTGGTCACTAATGGACTTTAGATCCTTGTTTTAAAAAAAAAAAAGTCAGATAAGCAGGTTTCACAGTTTAAGAGCCAAAAATTTGCAACAGCACTTTTTAAAGATTGCAGTAATGTACAATTTAACTCCAGAAATTCAGCTGCCTTTTTGAATGTAGCCCACAATCCAGAAATATACAACAAAACAAAATGTGGTGGTAAAACGTGATGGTATGAGATTTTATTGTCAAATTAAACCAGAAGTATTTTCATCGATGGAATTGTATTTAATGCAACCATAAGATGTCTGAGGAGGCTTAGATCTTAGCTAAAATAGTACGCAGACAGAAGAAAAACACCTTCATTCAGTCCACTGTCCTGATTTTCACAAAAACTGGGCCAATCCTGGGATGACAAACACTGCAAAAGCCAAAAAGAAAAAAATGTTGACAGTATTCAATGACCAATCGTGCTTGATTCACCCAGCCATGGGCATGGGTCGTATGTTTCTGTTCTGATGCAAAGTAGCGCCCCTTCTGTCCACTCTTGCCCCGTTTGGGGAAACGGCAGCCAATTGAAAAGCAGATGTAGTTCCAGGTAGTTACTGCAAGAAAGAGAAATACGCTGAATATGAGTTATCTGAACGGATTGAAGCCCTCTCTTTAGCTACTCTAAATGTCCAAAAATACTGATTAATATCCTATATGACCAATTAAAATGTGCTATGTAAAAACTAAAACGCAGAATATAGTTCACTAGCATGCAGATGACTTCACACGTTTACCTGGAGCCTAAAACTGAAGCAGCTTAACTGAATTCTGCCATCATTCATTTTATATTTACACCTATGCTACTGTAACATGCCAAAATGTTTACAATAAAAGGTTACTAAAAGACACTATTTGGAGGAGAGTACTTACGCATTTCTCAACCAGCAGACCATCTTTGAAGAACAGCATGTATGGTGTGATGTTATCCTCACGATAGTCCAGCAGACCAACCATGCCATCTGGGTTCATCGACTCTCCTGTGAAGAACTGCAGGGAGACAAAGACGACATGTCAGAACACTATCAGCAAAATTGTCCGGCCTCAGGTTTCATAGAGACGCTAGTCAAGTTAACAGACAACTGCATGGTGCAGTTAAAAAGATGAGAGCTGATATTGGGTGGTTTACAATATTGGTTTGTAAACAGATGTCGTTTTTAATGATACCTGATAGTTTCCGAGATTTGCCACAATCTTCTTTACTTCCGGTGTGATGCCTTCCACGAAGGCCTGCACTCTCCCTGGATTGGTCTCTTCCAGCTTGGCCTTAACGCTTGACATGAAAACAGAAATTATGTTTTAAAGAATCTCAGTCTGGATGAGATCCAATGTAGCACAATTACAGGCGAGGATGCACCAATCCAACCTGAAACTACGGAACCAATACTCACGCCTTCACGTAGTCTTTCATGTGTTTTAGGTACTGCTTCTTGTCGTAGCCCGTCTCCTGCAGTTTGTGGTTGAGGACAATGTCTACGCCAGAGACAGAGGACGAATCAGTGCCCTCTGACGCCTCTTCTGCAGAGGCGTTGGCTGAAATTAAAGCCTCATCGAAGCCTTCTGTCCTGGTGACGGTCTAGACACATTAAAAAAACGGCAGATCAGAGAGACGTGAGGATGGAGAACACTATATATGATGAATCACTGACAATGATTGAGGGCAAGGCAGCTGATTGGCAGGTGAGGATAGCTCCACATTTGGCTTAATGGTGTGGGGATGAGTGAAAACCTTGCATGTGGTAAATATGATCACCTTTTTAAATTTGAAACTAAACCTGTCACACAGACAATGTAACATCCTCAATCGCAACTTTAAAAATCATACAAACGTAATATTTAGTATATGACTGTATACGTTTGTGTTCACAGCTGGGTTGTAGCTTCAAACCTTTTACTTAATTCCATTACTATGATAACTTCCTTTTGTGTGTGTTGGACACACCCCATATGTCACCCCGACTGTGGTGATCTCATGTAAAGACAATGCCAGTCACATCATTACAGTCAGCCAGCCACAAAAGATCACATGAGTCACCACATATATGAACCAGAATCTATTGAGGGAATTCAAACTATTTAAAACCAATTGTATTTTAAGGGGGAAAAAGGATATATCTAAATATAAATCATGGCTTCACATGCTTTGAGTAAGTGAGCAGATTTTTCTTATGTGGTCAAGGGTGTGACAAATATATGGCACCTTAACACTGCAGTTTGTTGTAAGACACTTTGTTACATATGTGCTTGCAAATTGTGTAATGACAGTGAAATTGAATTGCCTCAAGAATGGATGTGTAAATGATGACCAGTGAATAAGATTGAGACACTATTACGCCCTAAAAACGATATAACTTGGTGTGTTATCACACATGCCCTATACAATACAAAATCAATGTATGTGACTAGGTCAGAAAAACTTGGTGGCATTTGGTGCCAACTTGACACTTTTCTCATAAATGTTTAAAAATGTGTGCAATACATAACAGGGTGACATGGTAAACTGTAGTTTTCAGTGTGGCCTTGCATTAGGCCGACGAGGTGGAAAGAAAACCACCTCAGTATGAATATAAATTAGTTCCATCTAACTCACCTTTCCTTCAACTTCATAGAAGAGCTCAGTTTCCTTAACTTTGAAGGCATCCGAGAACATCTCATCATCTGCGGGAGAAAACAGTCACGCTCGATAAACACAAAGCAAATCATAGGGCTCCCATCTGGTTGCGACATGAACTAGAAGGTAACTTTGTGTAACGTTAAATACGGGACAGCAGGCTTAACGTTACATTCCTCCATAGTAACTTAATTAACTCGTTTTTTTATCTTCATCTGGAACTAACATTAGTGATGAAATAACGAGGAAGCCGCGCGGTAGCTAACGCTAACTCTAGAAAAATCTGCCACTCAGACACCTCCCCCATAAATATGCAGTTATCATTAGCATCTAACGCTATATGATGTTGAACGCCATGTATACTTCATTATTTTATTACGACTAACGTCACAATTATATAATTGTATTGTATCATATATCCCCCGCTAAGAGCTTCCAGTAGGTCACACGGTAGTCACACTTCTAGCCAACGTATCGGTAACGTTTGCTGAACCATGGCCAAAGCTAACCGGCCTGAGCACGGTTCGACAGGGTGGCTAACACTGGCAGACTTTCTGCCTATCGTTAGAGTTCTGGCTAGCATGTGGCTAGCGCTAGCTTCAAGACGACGACAACACGCGTTAGCTAGCTAGCTGTTAGCTAACCTGCTAGCCAACTCTCTTATAACATGACAGCCAAAATATCCGTCGCAACTATAAGACTACCTAATAAACACGAAAGACTACACTGAACATGACTTACTGCTGATGATGCACCTGTAGATGATCATTTTGCTGCTTTGTTGTTAAACCTTCAGAGACAGAGCGCAGGCCTGCCGCCCTAACAGAACTGGAGAGGAAAAAGACCGATGGGGCCGCGAGGCGCCGCATTTACATCCTGCCCGACGTCATCGTGGGATGGTCTATGCCTCTGACCTTTGCTGCCACATGTGGCCGACAGTGGTACTACACCTACCTAATCTATCATTGGTCTACCTACTAGGAAAAGCCTAATTCTGGGACAGAAAAAAGGGTTAAAGTTATATGCCTACTTTCTCATAACTTAGATTAACCTTGAGTACTTTCATTTTATCATATTTGACTAAATTATGTTTTTCTTTTGCTGTTGTAAATGGGCTTGGATTATTTCAGGTTGTATTGAGTAGTTACAAGTCAAGGACGTAACAACTCTTAATTTACATTGTCTGCAAAATGTTTTTCCCATCACGAAGGCCGTAACTCTTATACCTCCAGTGAACTAAGGAATCCTTCATTTATTGACTTTATGACTTAAAAATGGTCATGATTATATACATTAAGTTTAGAAATACAATCAGCCTTTAAAACCAGTGTTGACAATTGTCTCAAAATACTGCTATAGTTTAAGAACGATTATTCCTAGTTGAGCTGCTCACTGCACATGCCCGTACAAAGACTGCAACCTGTGATGAGATATTTAGACTGTCAACTGTGACCATGCATATTTGGTGTTTTTGTTTCTATAAGCAGGGACAAACATAATACATTTCAAAGGAAATCTTTCAAACAGCCACCCATTACTTGTAAAGCAACTTTATTTCTCTTTTATCAGCATATTTTGAAACAACAAGCACCATTTAAACTTTGATTATCTCAAACTAAAACTGTAAAATCCAAACCAGATGTAATCAATGTCATCATCTAGCCACTCTCCGTCCACAGGGCAACACAGTGAGATGATTTAAGTATTTGCAGGCAATAATCTGCACATTGTGAGAAACCCACAGGGAGAGGGAAAAAAAAAAAAAAAAAATCACTGGGAGAGCCCTACAGTAAAAAGTAGACAGAGGCAGCATTTGGAGAAAAGGTAAGGGCACGATTACAATCGGTGCATTCAAATAACCTCACCTTTCAATTATAGTTAAGACTTCCTCAAATAGGAAAACAAATACAAGAGTGAAGCTTATGAAGAGGAACAGCACATTCAAACTGAGCACATGCAGGACAAAAGACATAAAAAAAAAAAAAAAGTAGTCCATGTACAATTATACACACAAAATAAACACATTTATTGACAGATGGTTATAAAGATGCAAATGCCTTCTCCTGCATACCACACAACGCTTACCATTTGTCATTATGTTAGAAGGACAGCAACATAACTCCTAGTTCAAGGCTACTGGAGCCCATTTTCTATGATGAAGGGTCTTGATCAGGAGTCCTATGATCAGTGTTAAATTCTTAGATGACTAATGGATTCAGTTTTACTAGGAGGGTATGCACTGCACAGGGAACACATCATTATCCAAAATCTTGACCACAACTTTAGAGCTTAAACCTAGCTGCAAATGTTGAACATTTAAAAAGCTACAGCTGTCCACAGTCTGTGATGACGAGTTTCTTTGTGGGCAAGCCTTTCTTTGTGCCAAACTCTCCCATTTGTAGCACCACATCCATGCCTTCCCGAACCCAGCCGAAAGCCACATGTTTGAAGTCCAGATGTTCGGCTTTCTTCAGGGTGATAAAGAATTGTGAGTTGTTGGTGTCACGTCCGCGATTGGCCATTGAGAGAATGCCTGGGCCTGTGTGCCGAACATCAAAGTTCTCATCTTCAAACTTGCTGCCGTAGATGGACTTTCCCCCTGTGCCATCACTGTTGGTGATGTCTCCACCCTAAAAGACCAGTGGGGAATGTGTTAGTCATGTTCTCTACACATAAGACACAACATTAAGAAACTAGCGAGCTGTACTAAAAGTAACAGCCCTAGTGCTGAATGCTTATGCCCTCAACTAAACCACCACTGAACCAGAGCAGACTCTGGCCCCACTTCCTCTGTTGTCCAGTAGGGTTGTCACAATACCAAATATTGTCAGTGCTGTCTAACGTCATGTAGTGGAAGCTAATCACAGCAGATTTTTACCACTGAACTATAATTAGTATACACACTTTTGATCTCTTAATTTGTGAAAAACCAAAGTTTTCACCATCATCATGTTAGATGACCAATCTTGATAATCTCCTCACCTGACACATGAAGTCCGGTATGACTCTATGGAAGATGGAGTCGCGAAGCCCAAAGCCTTTCTCGCCAGTACAGAGAGCCCGGAAGTTCTCCGCTGTCTTGGGGACTAAATGGGAGAAAAGCTCTATGGTGATAGTGCCCAGTGGTTGGCCGTCGCCTGCCACTTTGAGGAACACCTGGGGGTTATTGTCTTTGGAGTGCTCTTGAACTCTGGACATCTGCGGTGAGGAGATATACGAGGCATCGCCCTCAACTTGGCCTAAGCGGCTCTGACACTCACAGAAGGTCTTCTTAAAGGATTCAGCTATTTCAGGGGTTTTGAACTTGGCCGCCAGCTGCTCCACTATGCCGTCGCCATCTGGAAAAACAGAAGGAAAGACAAGATTATCAGCCAGAGATCTGCCTGAAAGCAACGATACACATTAAAGCAAAGCAATACATGGCTAATGTCTCTCTTTAAAATCCTTAATTCAAATCCAAAACTATGCAAAATCTGCTGTATATTATATTCATGCACAAAGAAAGACAGGCAAAGATATTTTAAAAAAAGATTATCAATGTACAATTATAAGTGTGAAGTCACTACAAGATGCTTCTACAATGGCTAGCTAATTATCATCAGAGTAACAAAACTAAGAATAGACATGTTGCACAGACACTGACTTTACATCAACACCATACATGTACCTGAGTAGTCAGTGGCAGTCCAGATCAGTGCGTTCGCTGAGGCGTTCATGGGTTTGAGTTCCATCGCCTGTGTGATCGTGTGGTTGGCACAAACCCTCAGGACCTGCTCTCTTCTCATCAAGATTCGGTAGAAGCGTTTGGTTGGGTGGAAGAGGATCTTGAGGTCACCGACACCACGCTCCTTCCACTGGGAGAGGTCCCGGTCCCATCGGTACAGCCTGGCGCGCTCTTTGAATAGGATTTCCTCATCCTCCTCTCCAGACTTTGTCTCCACCTGAGAGACTCAATTAGTTAAAGATTAAGTGTGTCCCTGTACCTAATTCACTAAACTTCAATTTAATGTAAAAAAAAAAAAATGTGAATTCAGCATTTTAAAAAGGTACCTCTGGTAGTGACACTATTGGCTCAAAGTGAATGTCCGCATTATTAGAAGCATCCTCTTCATCACTGCCCTCCTCACCGCTGTTTTTTGGTGCCGAGGTCACTGCAGCCCCAAATACTGTTGCTCCAGCATTTGCCCACGAGAAGTTGGAGTCAGCTATAAAAGAGAACCAATAAATATGTAGTGAAATATAATTTTCTTGCATTGTATTGGTAACATGCTAAGATAGTCAGTTGTCAAAAAGACCATCTTCAGAAAATATTAACATTGAAGCCAACCTTGCGTTCCAAATGCAAATGTGTCCGTGTTTTGGGCCAAATCAGCAAAGGAGAAGCCTCCGAAGGAGTTGAAGCCAAAGTTGGAGTCTGTGTGGGGAAGGAATAAAGCTTTCATCAAATACTAAATTGAAATTTTTTTATTTTTTTATTATTATTCCTCTCATTTATGCAGGATTCCAACCGATGGTTGCTCAGATTTGTTTATGAAGCTGGCAGGAACATTTTAACTGTTCATCAATGTAACTGTACTAAAACACACGCACACAGTGTAGTAATGAATAAAAGGTGATTTATACCTTCACTAGCTGTAGTAGCAGTAAAAGCTGCAGTCCCTGTGTTGGACTCTGGCTCTGGGCTCTTTTTAGTTGATAGATCAATGGGAAAGCAGCTTCTTGGAGCTTCACTCGGAGTCTCTTTTAGCTGGTCTGAGGTCTGCTGCTCTGGCGTAGACGTGCCTAAAGCAGCCGCCGTGGTGCCTGAAGCAGCCGCCGTGGTGCCTGAAGCAGCCGCCGTGGTGCCTGAAGCAGCCGCCGTGGTGCCTGAAGGAGCCGCCGTGGTGCCTGAAGCAGCCGCCGTGGTGCCTGAAGCAGCCGCCGTGGTGCCTGAAGCAGCCTCCGTGGTGCCTGAAGCAGCCTCCGTGGTGCCTGAAGCAGCCTCCGTGGTGCCTGAAGGAGCCTCCGTGGTGCCTGAAGGAGCCTCCGTGGTGCCTGAAGGAGCCTCCGTGGTGCCTGAAGGAGCCTCCGTGGTGCCTGAAGGAGCCTCCGTGGTGCCTGAAGGAGCCTCCGTGGTGCCTGAAGGAGCCTCCGTGGTGCTGGATGACAGGCCTGAAGGAGCCTCCGTGGTGCCTGAAGGAGCCTCCGTGGTGCTGGATGACAGGCCTGATGTCGCCTCCTCTGGGGCTACAGCTGGGCTGCTGGAGGCCTTTTCAGCTTGGTTTAGCTGGGCACCCTGAAACAATTTAGAAAATAAACTACAATAATACTGATGCTCTCTTGATGCTACATTAACAAAAAACTTGCAACTGGTTAAACCATCTAAAAGTTAATCCAAATACACTCGCTGCTTAAGCCAAAAAGAAAATACATTTAATGAAACCATGTCCTGTTTAGTAGCCATGGTATGCTGAATGAACTTTGAGATATAATCCAAATAATAGGAATACAATAACTTTTCACCTATGCCATATTCATTATGTTCTAATTACAGTGCATAAAATGTATGACCTGGAAAGCAAATTGATAGGGGTAGAACACATTCTTCAATCAAGACTCTGTAGCTTACCATGTTTACACCTTTTACTCTAGTTTTTAAATGCTTATTTGATATGCAATATTTTCTGTATTAGTGCCTTTGTTAAGTTTTAGGTCTGTTACCAGGTCTTGCTGTGCCTTGCGGACTTCTGTCTCAAAGTCTTCAGACTTGTCATGGTCCGGGTCACTGTCGGTGGTGCTCAGGCCACAGAAGAAGTTGGGTGGAAGCTGGAGGCTTCTGGCCTTCTCCTCCTCCTCCGGTGTTGGCTTTTTCTCCCACACCACCTGGCAGTCTGGCTCTGAATGCGGTACACACATGTTTAGGGCTAGGGAATGACTAGTAGGCGAAGTGAGCATTACTTTCGACAAAGTCCACATACTTTGCCATGTAATCAATAGTGTATTAAAATAAGTTTATTTATCTATTGCAGCCCTGAAAAAATGTCTAAGAAATTAATCAAACCAAAAGTGAGGGCGAGTAATTGGTTAAAATTGTGTGCATGACAGGATAAAACATTCATATTACCACCACATGCTGCAGCCTTTCTCTCAGAAGGATCAAGGTAGAGCTTTCCATTCAAGGCTTTTACTGCTGATTCAAAGTCCTCATCTGAAAATATAAAACAAATTCAACATATATAATACCCGTAGATAACTTTTTTGCTATCAAGTAAGATGTTGCTGGCTTGGTTTGAATTGACAAGAGAAGCGTTGAATATGGGTCAGATAACCCTGGTCCGACCCTGGTCATTGGTGTGAAAGAAGTATACAAGGATTTGTGTGGTCGTATTTTGGTTCGATAAATTAATAAACCATGACAATACCTTGTGTAGAAAATGCAAAAAAAAAAAAGCAACAATTAAAACTGAATGAGTCCTACGAGTCTACTAGTTACCATGTTCACTTCAACAACACACTGTTGTACTTATCTTTAGGTCTTACCGTCAGTTTGATCATCACTGGTGTAGTCTGGTTCGTTCTGGTAGCAGAAGAAGGTGAGAGGCAGCAGGAGTTTCCTGGCTAAAGCTGCCTGTTCAGCAGTGGGCTCCCTGACATACACAACCTCCACCTCTGAGTCCTCATCCAACCCTGCACCGTCTCCCTCTGCCTGAGGTGGTCCTATGACAAACAGATACAATAGTCAGCCAGGGGAGGAACTGCTTAGAAGAAACTAGAAATGAAGCTGCTTTGTTCCCTTTATAACCACAAGTGTTAGTTCCACACAAAACAATTCATGCACAGCAAAAATAAATAGCATGCAGTTTATTTACAAATGTGCAAGATAACTTTTATAAAGAACATTTCTGTATACATATTTCTAACTGTTTTTCATATTATTTGAAAGCTTTACTGTAGGACACATGGTACTGCAGCATTAAATTGCATAAATACCTGAACTTAAACTCAAATTAGCCTTTGCTGAGGACAGTGCACGACTCAGAATTGCATTTCATGATGTTGCTACACATCCTGCACTAAAAATGGCACGTGTGACGTTCGCACATTGCATTCCTCTCTGAGGGATTGCTCTCCAGAGGAATCTTCTCAGCTCACCTTTCAAATAACGAACTTTTACTGATGGGTCTCTTGTTGGTATACAAAACTCTAGTTTGTCTAATAGTTAGTGATATGCTTACTAGTCGTTAACAATTACCAAATGTTATTACATTACCATAATCCCATATACAGCGTTATCTATCTATAAAATATTGTAAGCCCCTATGAACTGAAGCACAGTAAAAGATCTACTAATTCTTCTTCAATTTAGATTCAAGACTCGGATGAGAAAAAATAAGTTCTAACTAAAAACAACTAGACCTTTGCTTTTTGAAATACTGTTTAGAAAGAAAGAACAAAAATAAGTTATTTTTAGTAGAATAAAAATAGGCAGGCTGGGGGACATATTATTGTTGAAATTTTCATGCCAGGGGACCTTTAAACTCATTTTCATGACCCTGATGAATTAGCAGATGTACTTGCTGCTGTGTGAGAGACACATTTTGGGACAGCAGGTGCTACTTGAGTATTTTGATAATTAATAAAGTTCTTTGTAGAATAAAAACTGCACATCACACTGGACATGCACACACATTAGCTTCAATGTTTTATTTTCCCCACTCCGTGCATCCAGGTTATTTCTGTCTAGTTATAAGGGCCAGCCAGGTGACAGCTGAGAAGTGTTAACACACACTGCAGTGATTAGAGTACCTGGGGGTTCAAATTGGGTGGTTGATGTGCTGGTCCAAAAAGCCATTGGGTTATCTTTGAAAAGCCTAAAATCCAGCCCTAAAGGATGATGGGTTTTTGGGCGAAGAAAAACTAATCATGAGGCTTGTATCATATTCATAAAACATGGCCAAAAAGTGTTGAGATTAAGGAAAATGTGTGGTGTGTGTGTGTATATAGATAGATAGATAAATAAATAGATAGAGAGTTTGTGCATGCTCTAAGTGTGTGCGCAACATATGTTCTCTAAAAAAACTTCCTATAAAGAATTTACTGTATACAACTTTACTTAAAAACAGAATATCTTAATATAATGGAACCAAATAAAACAATATATTAGTATATAATGTATATGTAGTAGCTACATGGGGAGGAAATTGGAAATCAGGAATATTAATAAAAACTCTGCCCTAAATACTTCCGAGAAGGGTCTTGGCTGGTTGAACTAAGATGATGTAGCAATGAGATGCAGATGAAACAAGACGAGTAAAACGCAAACAAAAACAGTCGTGATACGCATAAAAAAAAAAAAAAAAGTACATATTGTACATATATTAATATACATATATATACTTTACCTTTCTCTGGGACTTTGAATGCAGGTGCTGCAGGTGAAGCCTTGGTAAGAAATCCAGAATCTTTGGCTTTTGAACCGGATCCAGATTCCTCTGTCTCAGAGTGTGATTTAGGAGAGCCAAAAAACTTCTGAAGGCTTAGAGTGCCAAAGACAAACTTAGGGGGTGACACCACAGTCTTTGAGGGGTTGACTGGACTTGGAGACCCAGCGGGACCTGGCTTACTTTCGGGTGAAAGCTCTGTACGTTCCTTTGTGGTCTCTTCCAGAACAGCGATGGCTGCCTTCCCACACACAGGTGTAGCAGTCTGTGCTGATGCTGTAGGTCCACTGTCTTGAGGTGTGGCAACCCTGGCTGTCACTTGAGTCATGAGTTCCTCTTTTTCTTGGGCAACCTTGGCCTCTTCAAATACCTGTTTGAATGCATTTGCAGTGTCCTGCAGCTTGAATCTCACAGCCAACTGCTCAATGTTACCCTCTGCTACTTCAGCAAAGTCGAAGGCACTCCAGACCCAGGCCTTCTCTGCACCTTTCATGGGTTCCAGTTTCATGGCTGCTGTGATCCTGTGGTTGGCACAGATCTTTAGTACTTGGTCTCTCCTCATTATCAACCTGACTCGTTTGGTGTCATAATTCTGTAAGACCTTGAGGTCTCCAATACCCCTCTCCTTCCACTGACCCAGTTCTTTATCATAGCGATACAGTTTGGCCCTGTGATTGAAAACCACCTGCTCATTTTCCTCTCCTGTAGAAATCTCCACCAGATCAGGCAAGGGGACCACAGGCTCAAAGTACTGGCCATCCCTCTCTTCATCTTGGGTTACATCCTGCTCATCACTACCCACTGAGGCTCTGCTTTGGTCAAGCTTAGCAGGAGACTTGGAGGGGCTGATGCCAGGTTGGAAACTGAAGTTGAATCCACCAGTGGATTCTCCAAAGCGAAAAAGGTTCTTTCTCAGGGGGTTGCTGATAGGAGAGGCATAAACTGATGAGTCAGCAGTATCATCTAAAGCCTCTTCTCTTAGGTCGTAGTTATCCCACTCTAAGGTGGGGCCGGTGGTTTCACAGTGAGACTTGATTACAAGGTTTGAAACATTGCTGGATGTCGTAATGTCTTCCTGGCTGTCATCATCTTTGATCTTGGTTTTCTTGTCTGTCAAAAACGATTTCAGATCTTTTAAACCAGACTTCATTTCTTCTGCTTTCTGAATGAGGCGTGCTGTTCTGCCTGAGTCAACAAGCTTGTGGGGGGTTTGTAGGGGGATGTCCAAGAGAAGTCTCTGACACTCTTCAAACTTCTCCTTAAACTCCTCAGCAAGCTCTCGGCTTTTAAACTTAGCAGCCAACTGTTCAAGTTTAGCATCTCCATCAGAGAAGTCATTGGCCAACCAAATCCATGCCTTGTCTGAGCCTGCCAGGGGCTTAAGATTCATGGTGGTGGTGATCCAGTGGTTGGCACATACCTTCAGAACTTGCTCTCTTCTCATCAGCACCCGTAGCCTGCCATTAGAGTTATTTTTCAGGAATTTAAGGAGACCTACACCGCGCTCTTTCCACTGACTGGTGTCCAAGTCAAATCTGAAAAGTTTGACACGCTGAGAATAAAGAACCTGTTCATCCTCCTCCCCTGTCACCAGGTCTACCCTATCAGGCATCTGGACCACTGGTTCAAACTGAATGTCATCATTTTCCTCTGTTTTATACATGTCGTCTTCCTCCAGCTCATTTGTGGCAACTGTTTTGGTGGGGGTTAAGAACACCTGCTCACCAGCCCCAGAGAAACCTTGGAAATTGGGGTTGTCTTGGCCATACTGGAAGTCTCCTTTAGAGGACTTTGCCAAGTCTGCAAAACTGAACATACTGGTTTTTCCAGTAATTAATGGGTTCTGATCATGCTTGGTTTGGCCCTCTGAGGGTATAGACACATTTTCTTTCTCCTTGTGTTTGTCAGCTATGCTTTTTAGAAAACTGGAGGCTGACCCTGATGGAGGGGGTTGATTATCAGTTGAGGGAGTTTCTTGAGCAGAGTCCTGAATGCCAAACTTAAAGCCACCAGCTGGAATGGGCATTGAGAAAGAGAAGCCTGAAGCACTTGTGCTACTTGATCCAGACTGAGGAGATTCAAACTTAAAAGAAGGAGCTGAGCTTTTCTCTTTGTTTTGACCAAACTGAAAAGTGTTGCCAGTTTCAAAAGGCATTGTAAATCCAGTTCCAGCAGGCTGGCTTAATGAACTCTTGCTTCCAAATGTAAAGCTGAACGTTGAGGCTGAGGGAGCTGTGCTGGCTGTACTTTTAGAATTGGGGTTTGGTGCCTGACAGGCCACACACTTATTGGCAGAGGCATCGTTTCTCACCAGACAAGTGTCACAATCCCATTCCCCATGCTTCTTGGAAAATAAGGCTTCTAAAGAGGGAGCATGTGGGGAACAGCAGGAAACACATTCAGTAGCTGATGCATTATTTCTGACCAGGCAGGCATTGCAGTCCCACTGCCCATCCTTTTTCGGCAAATCAGCCCCCAATTCTGACACTGCTGGCAGATTTGATGTTACTGGAGCCCCCTCTGTTGATTTAACCACAGGGTTGCAGGTTCCACAGGCAACACAATTTTCAGCAGAGGCTTCATTTCTTACTTCACATACATCACAGTCCCACTGCCCGGGCTTCTTGCTAAACTGGGCACCAAAACCAGTGCTAACATCAGATAAAAAGGATGAATCTGGTACATCTGCAGCTGGTGCAGTTTGTGCTGTTGCAGTTGTTTTAGATGAGGCTTTAAGAGCTTTACAAGAAACACAACTGTCTGCAGAAGCCTCATTTCTTACTTCACATACATCACAGTCCCACTGCCCGGGCTTCTTGCTAAACTGGGCACCAAAACCAGTGCTAACATCAGATAGAAAGGATGAATCTGGTACATCTGCAGCTGGTGCAGTTTGTGCTGTTGCAGTTGTTTTAGATGAGGCTTCAAGAGCTTTACAAGAAACACAACTGTCTGCAGAAGCCTCATTTCTTACGTTGCATACATCACAGTACCATTGCTCAGGCTTCTTGCCAAACTGAGCTCCAAAAACAGAACCAAACGCACTGGTTACTGCGTCAGCAGGTTTTGAGGTGCTGGTGCCAAATGTAAAGGAGGAGGGTTTACCTCCAAAAGCACCAAATCCAGTAAAGGTAGAGCCAGAACTACTGGGTGTTGTTGAATCAGTCCCAAATTTGAAAGTAAAGAGACTGGCTTTGGTCTCACCAGAAGTCTTAATTTCTGGCTTGGATGAAGAATTTGGATTTGCACTTTGACAAGCGGCACACTGCATATCCATGGGTTTGTTTCTTACACAGCACACAGTGCATTCCCATTCCCCATCTTTAAGCGCAAACTGGGCTGTCAGGGATTCAGAACCTTTTAAGCTTTCTTCTTTCTTCTCCTGTTGATCATGCTTTTCTGTTGATTTGAGCACAATTTCCTTGGCTTCCTCAAACTTAGCTTTGAAAAGTGATGCCTCATCTGCTGTTTTGAAGCGAATGGCCAGCTGTTCAGGCTTAGGTGCTTCATCAGCATAATCAATGGCATTCCAGACCCAGGATTTGTCAGAACCAGCATTTGGTTTCAGTAGCATATCGGCATTGATGTAGTGGTTTGCACAGATCTTAAGGACCTGTTCCCTTCTCATTAGGAGGCGGACCTTCCCTTTAGCGCTGTGTTTTAGGATTTTAACATTGCCAATGCCCCGCTCTTTCCATTCTTTTGTGTCTGTGTCAAATCGATACAGCTTGGCCCGGTTGCAAAACATTTCCTCCTCCTCTTCCTCACCCGTTTTCACATCTACTTTATCAGGAAGGGGTACAATAGGTTCAAAGTGAGGACCATCTTCATCCTCCTCAACATGAGTGCTGTCATTGTCGCTTTCTGCTGCTCTGTCTGCTTCTGCTGCAGATGTGGCAACGCCAAACACTGGCTTGGAAACATCTCCAAATTTAAATGGTTGCTCCACCTTTCCAAAAACACTTCCTGTGCTTGTTGCAGAATCAGCAAAGGAGAAACCAGTTACACTTTTATTGCCAAAGGTGAAGATGCCGGTTTGGCTGGGGGGCTGTTCTTGGGCTAGAGTCTTGTCTGGGACAGTATCTGTTTTAGTGGGAATGTCTGACGTAAGAAGACCAAGCAGGCTTTCACTGTGCTTGACCTGGGAAGCTGGAAAAGTGAAATCTCCATCATTGGATTTAAAGTTGGAGGTGAATTTAAAAGAAGCTGAAGGTGTTGACTGGGCTCCTACCCCTGCTCCAAAACTAGGCACTTTGGGGACTTCAACCGGTGCCTGCTGGCTAAAGGAGAGCTTTCCAAAGTCCATAGGCTTCCCCTCAATGCACTTTGGTGGCTGAACAGGGACTACAGATGGCTTGGTGAAATAGCCAGGTTCAGGCAGGGGAGGGTTAGTGGTTTGTTGGGTTACACTCTGCCCATAATATTCTTCACTATATGGGGAAAGAAGGCTCGTGGCTGGTGATTCAAACCGAAGAGGGGCACCAAAGACCTGTTCTTGAGGAGGGTATATGCAGGCTGGGGCAGTCTGCAATGGAGGAGTATGAGTGGGCTGCTGAAAGGCATACATATGCTGCTGAGGTGGCATACGGTTCATACTATACATTGAGCCCTGTGTAAAGAGAGAAGAAAAAAAATCAAATGCCATTTGATATACTCTGAAAAAGGTTATTATTGTGAACTAGTGTTAAACAGTGGTAATTACCTTAGTGGGGGTTACATTTGCTGCTGTGCGCAGGAGATACTGAGAGTTATAAGCTGGAGACTGGTTGTAGTACACAGAGGGGGCTGTAGTGGCAACTTAAAAAAAAAAGAAATTTATAATATGTAAGATAGAAATTTTTATAAATAAAAAAAAATTTATAAACTATTTATATAGACAAAAATATGGCACTATACATTTAAACATTCTTCGGTTCTATGTAGTGTGCTGACCTGTTAGGGGGGCCCCATGGTAGGACTGGACTGGGGTAAAAGGCTCTTGTAGGCCCTCCGCTCCGTAACTCTCCCCATACATCTTGTGATGAGGTGAGCCTGTGTTTCCTGAAGCGTTGTGTCTCAGATCATGAACTTCATTCTGCAAAACATGGATCCTAATGAGAGGTGACGCAATTTGACATCTTTACAGAATATGAACCTAACACTAAAAGCAAAATAAGTAGTAGGGATGAAAAAAATAAATAAATCAATACAGCATAGTGTTGCGATATTTTCAGTGGCAATACTTTATCGATACACAGGCGCCAAGTATTAATCTTTTATTATGTATGTGTTGGTCAGTTTGTCTGCTTGACAATCCCATTTTGCAGTAATAAAATTGAAGTGAGATGAACAAAGAAATGTATCTTTTTTAGATAAAACAGATGTTGACAAAGTTTCATTTTGGGGACATCATTTAAAATTGGGAAAGATTATAAGTTGGAAAAAAGGTTATAAATTGCAATATATCGCAGAATATTGCAATATGTTTTATTTAATATTGTGATGATACGTATCGGGTCTGGTGATTCCCACCCCTAATAAGTAGAATATAACCATCATATACAGAGTCATTATTGTGTTAATTATTGTAAATGGGAAAAATAGCAGGAATATTTCTATTAAGAGTTTATTTGTAATTTACTATGTTTTCTGAAGACACTTTATCACATGTGAGTAAATCTAATCCCATGCTTCCATTTAATTTCTTTGCTGTTACAGATTCAGTGTAACCTACACATATATTTCCATCAGTACAAAAACACAAGTCTAACATACTCACTATTCTACTGCTTTGAGTTTCTTTCTAACACTTTAACACTGTTCTTACTTACTAATGTATTCCCCCTAAGTGTAATCAGTGTGAAATTGTGTGGAATAAAAATCCTGACCTTGAGGGCTTCAACTTGCTGACACAGCATTTGGAGGATACTTTTCTGGTCCTCCACCCAATGAGGTGGTACCTTGGGAGAAATCTGAACAACAGGGGAAATAAATGATTAGAAATTATGAATAGTCGACAATTTCTGTTGTAAATATGATGAATACAAGGAAACACGTTTGATGTCCAAGACATTTCTTATGGTCTTCTGAATGAGAACCAATAACATGAACCTACCAGGTGTCTTTTGGAAGGAGAGATGATGCTTTTGTTAGGAGAGGGAGTGGAAAACTTTATGTGGGATATGGTGGCAGAGTTGTCTGTGGGGTGAGCAGGGCTGGAGTGGGCCGGTCCTCCTCGACCCTCCACCTCCTTCTCCTCCTCTTCATCCATAGCGTCCCCACTCTCGCCCAGCTGCTGGTTTACATCATTCAGGAGGTCCACAACTTCCTCCATGGAGACAGGCAGCTGGGACATAAGTGTAATACATGGTTATACATCTGCAGAATTGTTCACATTAACAAGTAAAAGTAAATGGAACTTACCCTCTCAATGTCATCTGCATTAGCATTGTAGATCTTGGACAGGTAGGTCCTAAACTTTCTCAGAAAAGTGATGCACCGGTCTTGGGTCTCCTCAACCCCGTTACTGGCCTCCTCTGATAGCCGTTGGTAGATCTGCCAAAGAAACACAGAACATTAGAGAAAGTTAATAGCAAAAGGCATGTAGGCAGGTGTCAACCCTCGTGTCATAAAAACAGTTTCTTTGCAGGACATTAGCTACTGGCAACTGATAAGCTGAGACCAATGGCAAATGCATGCTAATTATGCCTAAACTTTCACAATGTTCACTAAACAAGAAAATATCTGTTAATTTTTGGCAATTTACTCTTTTTAACCTGTAAGCAAAAATCCTCTTTAGTGCACATCTAAACCAATGATTCTACAGGGACAGCAATTGGTTAATTCAAATGGTAAAGGGAACTTATATCAAATTATATTGTAAAGAACCGTATGACTTACCTGTGCCAAATGCCAGATGGATGACATGTTATCGATGGTTTCCAATGTAGCAATTGCCTCCTCTGTTTTTCCTTCAATGTCAAGGAGTACCGCATATGCTATCTTGGCTTCCTCTTCATAGCCCTTCACAGAAGACATCTGAAAAAGAACATGGCCATTAACACATACAATTTGTAAGCCAACTTGAAGTCTTCATTCATACTTATTAGGTATGCTAATAGACATTTTTTCTTCTTCTGACAGCCAACCCTTATGTGTTATATTAATAAGTTGCGTGTCTGCGGACCGCTGCCAACTTTTACACACACACACACACACACACACACACACACACACACACACACACACACACACACACACACACACACACACACACACACACACACACACACACACACACACACACACACACACACACACACACACACACACACACACACACACACACACACACACACACACACACACACACACACACACACACACACACACACACACACACACACACACACACACACACACACACACACACGTTTATTTGCAGGCAGAGCTAACAAGCCTGAACAGCTTTAGACTCGAGCCTACACTGCCCCAGGATTTGAGAGTGGACATAAGCAGCGTCCCCGATCACAACGTGTATCCAAAAAAAAAAAGAAAAAAAAAAGTATTAACCTGAATATCTTTGGAGGGAAAGTGCATGAAGAGGGGGTCAAGAGGCTCTGGTATACTGCGTCTGTTTTTGATCTTTTCCAACAGTGGAAGTACAACTTTCCAGTAGTGGACACTGCGGCCAATGTACTCCTTCTGGTCGTAGTAAGAATTCACTCCATCACCCTGGGTTATTAAACAAAGGTTGCTCAGCATCAACAAGAGAAAGTGAGTCTGCCACATTAGCTTAATGCAAGACAAGTCATTAACAAGAGAAGACAAAAACACTTCATGCACTTTTGACACAAGCAGTTTCATCAGCTGTTACAACTTTTACTATGAAACAAGTGGACACATAGTCAGAGAACCAGTACATGTGGCTGTTTGGACATCATATCTTGATAGCATTTAACAGTTGTAGGGTAAGTGACAGAAAGTAGCAGGTGGAAATGCATGCGTGTCTGTGCAGATATGTGGAAAGGTGCCCAGTTATCCATGTGTTATTTTTCAGGCCTTGCTGCACGTCTGTGTGTACATGATTGCTACCTACAACTGAGCTGGAATCCCTTCTAGCTAATCATCAGTCATCATATTGATACATTCATTTTGATGTTCATGCAGCACATTCAGCTGTCCATCACGCCTTGTTGTGATTTCCTTTTTTGCTAAGACAGTTCTACAATATAATGCTTTCATGCCCTATAATTTAAAATTGTGAAAGAATT
This sequence comes from Percina caprodes, assembly GCA_013375575.1. NCBI lineage: Eukaryota > Metazoa > Chordata > Actinopteri > Perciformes > Percidae > Percina > Percina caprodes. The sequence continues at coordinate 853,838 of JABXJD010000255.1, forward strand.
ATGCAGTTCATAAAAGGCAAAGAAATAATGTGTGTAATTTAACTTGATGATTTAGTTATCAATTACAATTTAAGTGAGCAAGTACAGTGTTTGATTTTGGCATATTGTATAAAAGAAATAACAAAAAAAAAAAAACTTTCTCAAAATCAGATATCCCCTGTAACTCCCTTCTGCTCATCAAGCAACTCCAGCTGAGGTCAAGACGCGAAGATTAAAAATGCATCGTTTTTTTAGTCTGTGTATGTGGCTGTGTATGTACCGTCTGGCTAAGACACTGCGCCCAGTTGATGGCCAGCGCTGGTTGGAGCCCATGTTTCTCTCCAGCCCTCAGAGTGCTCAGTCCATGTTGCACAATCATCCGCAGTTTGGCTGACACGCCAGGACTACAAGGAGACACACAAAAAGGAGACAAAAATACTGAATACCATTTGTTAAATATTTGATTTTAACCAAAACAAATTTTATTGTCATAGATTTATAACTGCTTTCACATCCATACTATGCTACATTCCTCTTATGTTATAGTTGTATGCCTGTTATCTACCGGACGAAATAACCGGGATTTCGGTACCTCATTATGGTGCACTTAAATGTCTGCGCTGCTCTCTGATGCACCAAATCCTACGTTAAAGGCAACAGAAACGTCGCTGCATGTCACGTAAACACTAATAACATTGCTTCATGTTATTAGTAAACACTAATAACACGTTACACAGCAGATGACGTTAGCTACAGCAGTAATTGGATTAACAAGGCTAAAATGCTAAAAGAATTATTTCACTAGTATTATTTCACAGTATTTCACTGTAGAGAATTCCAACAGTGGGAAGTACAGTCTGCCCCTAGAGACAGATGCAAAATAATAAAATAATAATTGATAATATACAGCTGCAACACATGTAAATGAAAATTATCTGAAATAAATAGCCTAGGATATATTTTAAAAAAGAAAAGAAAATTGTATCTCTCTCTCTCTCTAAGAAAGTCTTTTACTTGTTTTCAACAATAACAGACTAAAAGAGATAGGGAGAAAAGATAAGCGCGATGGACTGAAGCGTATGCTACTCAGAGTGACAGCTGACCCTGATTATGAATGGGTCCAGCACAGGTCAATGGCGGGTCAGTGGAGTTACACACTTGAAATGTCTATCTTCACTGCGCTGCATTTTTATGAACTATGATATTCTGGCCATGGGTCATATCTCTCGCCCAGATCCAGCAGGCTCGTCTTACACGCTATTACTCTACGAACTGAAGTAAGTTGCATTCAATAACTTCTGTGTTTTTTTGCCGTGGCGGCCGCGATAGAAACACTGGTACAAATACAGGTTTGCCTCTCATGCTCAATCTCATGCTTCCTCTTGGCATGCTCGGTGTTAGGTGACGGCATCATGTTCAATGCGAACACCTTCAACACATCGCGAGTCTCCTCGAAATCAGACACAAGATGCAATTCAGAGATGTGTGGCCCAAATCACAGAACTAGTGTGCATTAAATCGCAACAGCCTTATTAAATATATTAACTTTAAACCAAATGTTCCATAAATTACAACTTACTGGTGTTCTTACCATGTTATACTTTGGAGGAATAAGTACTGTATGTTTTTTTAACACTAGATTTACTCACGCTGCTCGTTTGTGAATGAGGCTGTAAATGGCATCCCACCACTCCCTCTGTCTGTCAGTGGTCAAGAGGCGAAGGAGAGGAAGCGGGAGGCAGCGAGGCTCATAAAGCTGTTGTTGCTGCTGGTTCATTCCGGTGCTGATCTTCGCTGTTTCCTGGAGCTGACAGTGGCTACAGAACACCACACCATATAAAAACACCTGAATGGAGTAACACAGAAGAGACACAGAGAGTTTTACAGTTTGTTAGAAAGTAGTGTTGTCAAACGCTTAAATATTTAAATCGCAATAATTGCTTTAGATTAGATTACACTTTATTCATCCCACAACGGGGAAATTTCCTTATTACAGAAACAGCATTTTCTTCAATAACAGCAAAAAAAAGAAAAAAAACACACAAACAACAGACAAAACAGGCAAACAATAGACAATGTTTATAAGGTAGACTGAAAGTAAGAAAAGTGGCGTCAAATAAAAAGGTATTTAAAAGTGCGGTTGCCATGATACATACTTTAAGGTCACAGTTAACTCTTGATAAATCGCACATTTTTATCAATTCTTAATGTCCCTGGATTTCTTTTTGTCCCATAATTTTTTCTCATTTTAATGCTCTTAACATGTACAAGTCTTTTTGCAAATGTTTTTATTAAATGGTATAAATACAGTTTCCTGTTATTTCACACTTCCAAATCCATAATTAAAATCTTCTTTTATTAATTTTGTAACATTATTGGCATGTGCTAAAAATCGAAGATGAGTGAATCAGTTAACTTATTCACAAAGCTTCATCTGCGTAATGTGTTCCCACCAAACCAGCTCAAATGGCTCCACCTACCTCCAGGTCGAGCAGGCAGATGGACTCTGGTGCGTTTGTGTCAAGTTTGGAGGTTTCCAGAGTAAGCCTAGGAAAGAGCTGCTGTAGCCAGTCCCGCAGGGCTGGTCTTTGGGCCAGAAGGGTCCACTGTAGTCCCAACCAGCTTAGATGTTGCAAGTCACCAGCATGAAGCAGGATGGAGCCTACAGATGAGGCATCAAAGTTATTACTAAAAGATCGATATTTGGCGTTTGTGTGTCGATACAGTATTGCCATAGTAAATATCACGATATTATGCTGGGACCGGAACTTTGGCATGAAGGTGTAGTGAAGTACCTCAGCAGAAAAAGGACAGGATGATTGACTGATGTCTGACGAATATAGCTCTTGAATATTCATTTTTTCTAAACTTTTTAATGTCAGGAATTATTTAATTGATAGTTATATTTAATATATTTAATTATAACCCGGTTCTGAATTGAAATTCAATAGGGCTGACATAGGAAATGTAAAGCTAATATGCATACTTCAATATTTACTTCAATATATAAAAGATAAATATCTCAAGTCATATTATCATCGCAATACCAAACAATGTTATAGCACATTGCAGATTCTCCTTATTTCGTGCCGGCCCATGTGGGAGTACTTACAATATCAAAACAGTTGCTTGTTTGCAGAAAAATCTTAAACTTAGGAGTTATTCAGAGTAAACAGTACTGTGCTGCACTTTTAGTTGATCCATCAGGCATTATATTATTATTATTATTATTATTATTATTATTATTATAACAACAGCTTTTACAAAGACAAAATATGGGGTTTAACTAAATGGCAATTAATTGGTTAGGAAGTGTAAATTTGAAATAGCACTGTGAATTGCAGCCTTACGTTCATTATGTAAACAAAGTGTTCTTTTAGTTCCTATCTCTACAACTGATTTACATTGTGGAATTACACATTTAGTTGCTAATGAAACAATTCATATAGAGGGACCCTATAAAAACAACTAAGTACAAAAATAACTAACAAAAAACAAAACTGAAGAGATTTTTAGGCTCAGGCAGATTATTGGTTTTGTACCAGCATCCCATTTGGCGAGTTGTGAGAGCTCTGGAGCCACTGTGTTAATGGAACGAATGTCATCATTGGCAATAAAGGAAGATCCAGTGGAGGCCTGTGGTCCAAACAGGAGTTCAAACAGAGAGTCCTGACCACTAGGGTTCCCAAACGCCTCCACCACCTACGCAGAAAAAACTTAAAATGATGTTTCTAAACATATAAATGAAACATGTTTACAAAGCAATAGTTCATAATTGTGTTTTGACAGAATGACATGCAACTGTAGTGTAAAATCTCAGTTTAACACAAACTGTTAAATTAAATTATACTACATTGCCCTTTGGTGATGTAGTTTTCACTCCAGCTTAAAAAGGCTATAACCTAGGGCTGCACGATTATAGCCATTATGGGGGTGGACGTTACTCACAGCGTGACTCGTTATGAATGGGTCCAGCACGGTCGAACGGCGAGTCAGCGGAGTTGCACACGTGTGTATGAAATGTCTGTATCGTCACTGCGCTGCATTTTTATGAGCTATGATATTCTGGCCATGGGTCACATCTCTGGCCCAGGTCCAGCAGGCTATGTCTCACACACCAGTACTCTACGAACTGAAGTTAGTTACATTCAATAACTTCTGTGTTTTTCGCCATGGCGGCTGTGATAGCAAAGTTACCAGCAGAAAGACTGGTACAAATACAGGTTTGCCTCTCATGCTCAACAATATACAGCTGTGTTAAAAACAATTAAAACGTTAGACAAATGTCAGAAGTGAGGACCGGCGCCGCTGTGTGGCGGGGCTGCGCGGAAAGTAAGAGGAGAGATCCAACACAGGCACGGCTTTACAGAAGAAATGGGTCATGTAACACAAAATTAAACCATATCCTTATAAACAACATTGCACCAGTGCAAAAAAGGAAAAAATATTACTCAAGCCTTAAAGCCCTAGCTAACAGACACTAACTAGAACCAACTAGCACTGGTCATTGCTGTTGTCTGAAAAACACAGACAGGACAAAATGTTGCGTATACTGGTAAACTGGTAAACCTTGTGACCGACGTATAACCGACTATCCGGAGTGTTCTTTGGACTGACGCATTTAAAATAATCGCTCGATCACGCAAATTTGATCGTGGGAAGTCAAAATCGTGATCATGATTAAAATTGATTTATTGTGCAGCCCTACTATAACCTTTAACATGAAAATGAACACATGGACAAACCTCTCTGATCAAGGTAGATGAATCAGTGCTCAGATTTAGCAACATGTGACCGGCCTGACTCTGTCGGTCGTTGGCCAGCAGCTCCAGAAGATGTGGGGATGACTGGTCTCTTTTGGTCACTTTAGCTTTTGGTCTGGGCACCTGGTGGAAGTCCCACCCAAAAAATACATATTTAACTTAAATATCAAATAACTGGTCATGCAAGGAAACTGTCAAGAGTTTAAAAGGTTCAGAAAGAGAAAGATTGAGAGATAAAACATCAATAAAAGCAGTGTAAATTAATGAAAAAGAGAATAACCTTCAAAATCATCACATTTGGTACATGTTTCTACTTTCCATCTTAAGAGAATCAGCAGTAACCAATAGATTTAATTTATGAGTGACTCTGGTAACAGGCAAGCCTCATTTCTGACAGGCAATTGTCTGGTTACTGTGTCAGTACCTGGTATGCCAGCAGGTAGCATAGTGCAGCCAGGTCAATGATGGCCCTCCAGGTCTGTAGGTGATTCTGAGCCAGTTTTAACAGCAGCGTGGCAGCATGCAGGTAAAGGTGACCTCTCATCTCCACAAATGCCTCACAAAGATCGTCTGTGTGGCGGCCAGCAATGCTGCTCAACGTCTGCATAGCTTGGTCAAAACTACACACAAAAACACAGTTTAATATCTGGCAATTTCCTGCAGTGGTGTAGATGCTTTAGTGGAATTAATGGAAATAAATGTAAAGGTGAGAAAAACACATTTAAAAATCTAAACTAGGGCTGAACGATTATGGCCAAAATGACAAACACGATTATTTTGATCAATATTGAGATCACGATCATTTGTTGATTTTAACCAAAACAAATTTAAAGTCACGTAGGCCATTTATAACTGCGTTCACATCCATATTGTGCTACATTCCTCTTATGTTGGAGTTGTGTGCAACACATGTAAATTAAAATTATCTGAAATAAATAGCCTAGGATATATTAAAATAATATAACTGATTGAATGAAACAATAACTGATTAAAAGAGCTAGGGAGAGAGGGGCAGTGCAATGGACGTACTCAGAGTGACAACTGACTCATTATGAATGGGTCCAGCAGGCTCCGTCTCACACGCTGTTACTATACGAACTGAAATTAGTTGCGTTCAATAACTTCTGTGTTTTTCCCAGTGGCCGCCGCAACAGCAGAGTTACCAGCCGAAACACTAGTACAAATACAGGTTTGCCTCTCCTGCTTAACAATATACAGCTGTGTTAATAATAATGAAAACTGTGGACAAATGTCAGAAGTGTCAGAAGTGTGTTTCGGTGCAACACCGGCGCTGTCGTCGCTCTGTCTCTGTTGCTGGGGAGTCTGTGTGAGTGAATGGGGGCTGAGAGTAAGAAGAGAGAGCCGAACACAGGCACGGCATTACAGAAGAAATGGGTCATGTAACGCAAAATTAAACCATATTGCTATAAACAACATTGCTTTGTTTGTGGAGAGGCAGCAGATGTGAGGACATTAAGTGCACCAGTGCGACCCAGAGGAAAAAAATGTTAGTCGCACCCTAGAGCCCTGTGAGCTAACAGACACTAACTAGCACTGGTCACTGCTGTTGTCTGAAAAACACAAATGGAACAAAATGTTGCGTTTACCAGTAAATTGGTAAACCTTGTGACCGCCGTATGACTGACTGCTATCTGTTGTGGAATTTTCCTCACGTTACTCTGTCCTCTGTTACTGTCTACATCGAGGAACTAAGCTGGGTAGTGCAGGGAACAACTCTGACTGGCTCATGAACAGACGGTGGTTTACAGAGCGGTAGATTGGCTTTGCAAAAAAAAAAATCCATTCTATTAACGGAATGATGCATTTAAAAAAAAAAAAAAAAACGCTTGATTGAAATTTGATCATGGGAAGCCAAAATCGAGATTGTGATTAAAAGTCATTTAATTGTGCAGCCTTAATCTAAACCACCAGGTTATGCTTCGTAAAATCAACTGCACCAAATTAAATTTGTCCTGATTTGTAATAAATGGTATTGGGGGTTCTTTTAAGACACCTTATAGGATCAAGATGTAAATCAAAGTCTCACCCTGTGACCAAATTCAAAACACGGAGTGGAACCTGCCGTTTGACTCAAACTGATTGACTTGTCTTTCAATAGAAGGACTAAACAAAACTAGACAACTCAATCCAACTTATTATTATTAATGTTGTATTATGCTGTTTAAGGTTTGTTTACATCCATGTTTGATAACAATCGCATGTCTGGATGTTCAGCACACTAATGCTATAAAAATGTTTAATGCAAAGACATGTTTTTGTCTTGTGTAAGCGCAGACATTTTGACTTAAAACAGAATTGTGAACAGGATGCAATGATTTACAAATACAATATACGTACTGAAGCTGGGGTTGGGGAAAATACAGCTTTTCTAAAAGATATGTGCGCAAACACCCTAGGACCTCAACATGACCTACCTTGTGAGCGCATCAAGGCTGGGCTGCATATTGCCCTCAGACAGTGTGATTCTCAGCAAACTGCAATGGGCCAATAGCAGCTCTCTTTGGAGACGCCGACACATGTTCTCATTAGTAGAGACACTGGGTTGAGCTAGATACTCCTGCAACAAATGCCACCAATTTTTGTTTGTATTATTACAGGTTAGATTCACAATATGAAAACAGAACATTATAGAAGCTTTCAAAAATGCAAACTTGTCAAATAAACTGTACACTACTTTAATGCTGACCTGCAGTGTGCGCACCACCACTGTGTACCAGTCCAGGCTGTGACTCAGTATGCCCCTTTTCTCAGCAGCCAGGCAATGCCTAACAGCTTCATCCAGCCGTCCATCCTGACAGAACAGCTGAACCAGCTTCACGTTCACGTGAGCATCAGCTGGCCTCACTGCCAGCTCGGCCTGTAGGAGATCGAACAATCTGTTCCATCCCGGCTGACCCTGACGACTCAACAACCGCTCCTGCATAGAGAGGCACAGATAAACCAATGAGTGAGTGACATAGTAGCCTGTGATGTAGGCTGCTGTTAGTTAAAAGAGTGGCATAAGATGAATTCAACAGTTGTTGTTGCTGATACAGTGAATAAAAGGACGTCTTACTGGAGATACAGAAGGAAAGGAGCCTCACCTTTAGGTTGAAGACAGCAGGGTTTCCTGGCAGCAGCTTGGCAGCTTTCTCTACCCAAAACTCTGCTCTGCTGTCACATTCCTGCTTACTAACCAGTAACTCAGCCACCTTCAGCACAAGATCCCTCTGGGCAGGGTTCAAGTCGACTGACCGCTGCATATACACATAGGAGTTGCAGACAAACAAGTGTCAGTTTTTACAAAAGCCTACAGAAATACACAGACAGATCTGTCCAAAGGGCAAATCTATAACAAAGAAAGATTGGTAGGATGCCTACTTTTATTATATATACACTACCGTTCAAAAGTTTGGGGTCACATTGAAATGTCCTTATTTTTGAAGGAAAAGCACTGTACTTTTCAATGAAGATAACTTTAAACTAGTCTTAACTTTGAAGAAATCCACTCTATACATTGCTAATGTGGTAAATGACTATTCTAGCTGCAAATGTCTGGTTTTTGGTGCAATATGTACATAGGTGTATAGAGGCCCATTTCCAGCAACTATCACTCCAGTGTTCTAATGGTACAATGTGTTTGCTCATTGGCTCAGAAGGCTAATTGATGATTAGAAAACCCTTGTGCAATCATGTTCACACATCTGAAAACAGTTTAGGTCGTTACAGAAGCTACAAAACTGACCTTCCTTTGAGCAGATTGAGTTTCTGGAGCATCACATTTGTGGGGTCAATTAAACGCTCAAAATGGCCAGAAAAAGAGAACTTTCATCTGAAACTCGACAGTCTATTCTTGTCCTTAGAAATGAAGGCTATTCCATGCGAGACATTGCTAAGAAATTGAAGATTTCCTACAACGGTGTGTACTACTCCCTTCAGAGGACAGCACAAACAGGCTCTAACCAGAGTAGAAAAAGAAGTGGGAGGCCGCGTTGCACAACTGAGCAAGAAGATAAGTACATTAGAGTCTCTAGTTTGAGAAACAGACGCCTCACAGGTCCCCAACTGGCATCTTCATTAAATAGTACCCGCAAAACACCAGTGTCAACATGTACAGTGAAGAGGCGGCTGCGGGATTCTGGGCTTCAGGGCAGAGTGGCAAAGAAAAAGCCATATCTGAGACTGGCCAATAAAAGAAAAAGATTAAGATGGGCAAAAGAACACAGACATTGGACAGAGGAAGTCTGGAAAAAAGTGTTGTGGACAGATGAATCCAAGTTTGAGGTGTTTGGATCACAAAGAAGAACATTTGTGAGATGCAGAACAAATGAAAAGATGCTGGAAGAATGCCTGACGCCATCTGGAGGTAATATGATGGTCTGGGGTTGCTTTGGTTCTGGTAAGGTGGGAGATTTGTACAGGGTAAAAGGGATTCTGAATAAGGAAGGCTATCACTCCATTTTGCAACGCCATGCCATACCCAGTGGACAGCGCTTGATTGGAGCCAATTTCATCCTACAACAGGACAATGACCCTAAACACACCTCCAAATTGTGCAAGAACTATTTAGAGCAGAAGCAGGCAGCTGGTATTCTATCGGTAATGGAGTGGCCAGCGCAGTCACCAGATCTGAACCCCATTGAGCTGTTGTGGGAGCAGCTTGACCGTATGGTACGCAAGAAGTGCCCATCCAACCAATCCAACTTGTGGGAGCTGCTTCTGAAAGCGTGGGGTGCAATTTCTCCAGATTACCTCAACAAATTAACAGCTAGAATGCCAAAGATCTGCAATGCTGTAATTGCTGCAAATGGAGGATTCTTTGACGAAAAATCTTATTTAAAATACAAATCATTATTTCTTACCTTGTCAATGTCTTGACTCTATTTTCTATTCATTTCACAACTAAACGGTGGTGAATAAGTGTGACTTTTCAGGAAAACACAAAATTGTTTGGGTGACCCCAAACTTTTGAACGGTAGTGTGTGTGTGTGTGTGTGTATATATATATATATTTTTTATTTTTATTATTTTTTATTTGTTTAGTCTCCCCCACTCCTGCACCCCCTGCGTTTTTGCCACACCATCCGTCTGACGGCAGACACAGGCAATGTGAATGCAGCGTAACTTTGATGAGACATCTGGGATTTAAAAGTAGGCCGCAGACATGCAAGACACACACATTTCACACAATCAACACCAAAGAATGAAGGAAAATATCTAAACCATAATGGCGTTGTCAAATCAAGTCAATGTTGTCAATCAAAAATGGTCAGCAGATTGACTCCCATTTCATGACTTTTTATTGTCTATAATTTTCAAGCTTATTGCTGGTACTTTGTTGCTTTCCAAATCCAATGTGTTGTGAAACAGAACAAAAACCCTGTCTATAAATACTTAAAGATTACATTATATATCAGTGTATCAGAGTTGATAAATGTAGTGGATTCAAACATAGAAAAACAATAATTAAGTCTTGGCCTTAATTAGTGGGCATCCCCATCTTAATCTGACCACTATTACATAAGATTATATATGACCGTATATGAGCCATTCTGTACTTTTTGGGTACCGACCAAATTACTGTGGTACTAACAAGGACGATTCACATTAAATCAGACCAAATTTCAATACCTGAGAAGACATAAGCACATAAGCACAAGCATAACCATCCTCTGCATGACAGGCTGGAGGTTGTAGAGCAAAGCAACTCTATTTCTATAGCACATTTCAGCAGCATGCAATTTAAAGTAGTTTACATAAAACTTTAAATAGCAGTTAAAAAGAAATAGGAAATAAAAACGGGCTAAAATAGAATAGGATAAAAATAATAGCATTAAAAAGTGAATTCAAAATAAATGACATGTTCTAAGTAAATAGATTAAAAAGGTTTAGAATTTTGTTTTTGTTATTACAAAGGGAAAGTCCCGAAAAACGGTACCACTGGGAACCGGAACTGAATTTTAAGCACTGGTAATAATGTAAACGGTGCCCACGCCCGCCCGCCAGCACTTTTTTCCCAGTGACATGTTCTGCTTACCTTATAACATCCAACTGCCTTGTTGATATCTCCTTCTCTCTCATAGAGCTGTCCAAGGAATTTGTGTGCTTTCGGATCCCTCTCTTGGACTTTGAGGTACTCGGATACATGTCTAGGAAGATCATGAAAAATGTGAGATTACTGTCAATATAATGAAGAGCTTTGGAGAAGCAATAACACATTTGGTCAAAATATGCTTGTGTGCTTACCTTTTGGCAAGTTCATATTCCTTTGCTTCAAAGTACAATTTAGCAAATAAAAACCCTTTGACTGGCTTCTGTGGAAAAAAAAAACATTGAAGATGTTACCTACATGCTCTACTAGATTCTGTAGTGCTAGGAAATGGAATAAATGCCCTTTGCACATTTAATAAACACCACGACTTTAAAAATGATTACATATGATATAGAAACTTTGAAGCATAAGCTTATTATTTTTAATCATTTAGTTTAAAAAAAAAAGATATATAAATAAAATGTGTACGCAGTATGATGTTGCCCAGTCCCCTGACGTGCTGCATCTTTGCTATCTTTACGTCAAAGACCAAAATGGACATAATGTGGGTTCTGAACTTTTATTCTTACTATGTTATTTAAGCATTTTATTGTCCTGACCTAAACCTTAAAGACTTCAGACAATGTTTAACAACATTGCAACTTAACGTTAAGTTATCTGAATAAAGTTTGGCGTGCAGCTACTGCAACGTTACACGAGTTAATGGCACGTATTCTGGTTAAAATGGAGATTGAACCCGTGTCGTTCCAGGTGTATAAAACTAGTAGTCGCTGTATAAGTAGGTGTGCGAGCGATGGCTAACTAGCACGGCTAATTGGCTAGCTAGTGCTGCTGTAACAACACCATGCCGCGCAATTTCCGAGTATGAAGGGGAGGACACGATGAGGCGTCATCTTACCGGTTAGCTAGCGGTTGCGCTGCTAGCCAGGGAAACAGGTTACACTAAACACAAAATTCAAGCTAACTGATTAACCGTCATCTTAATCAAAACTAAAACTACTGCTCATTTGATCCTGGTTGTTTCATAATAACGTCTGGCTGACACACGCTGGTCTGACATGATGGCAGTAGCATGCTAACATTAGCCGCCGGCTCAACTTACCTCTTTGATTGAGGGAGAAGAACTCTGTACTGAGGAGACGTAACGGTCCACTTCAGCCTTACTCCGCCGCATGACTTCCAAAAACAAATACTTCCAAAACGGCTGACTATGGTTTATAGACAGGGAATTCTCAAAATATAAACACTGGCATTAATATTGGTTAGACTGTCACTCCGTAACGTTAACTCCCCATGATGATTTGCGCACGCACGCAGTCAAATGGCAGAGGGTCACGTGGTCCAGCGCTCTCTTGAATAAGACTTCTTAACCAATTAAATCCGAGTTCTCAGTTTGACGCACGCTGACGCACTTTATTTTGAAAGAGAGGTGGGCTGGCAACCATAGACATAATATTATTTTATTTTATTTTATTTTATTTTATTTTATTTTATTTTATTTTACATTTTATTGTCTATGCTGGCAACAACTCTGGGGTGAACCATGTGTCTAGATGCTTACTCTTTGCATTAGGTGCATTTAACAGTCTAGAAACTGTAAATAGCGTAGGCCCATCGTAATTAGCTAATTCAAATATCTACAACACTACAACATTAATCAAACACTAACTAAACCGTATTTGGTTATATTTTGCAAGAATACATTAATTAATCGATTTGATGTGTCACGTAAAATCGTAACAGCTACAATACCAGTGAAATGTTATCCCATCAGCTCCTTAACTCGCGCACGATTTACAATAAAGCAGAATGTGGCCACCAGATCGGTACACAGAAGAAGATGCACCGGCCCGGCACTCCAGGATCCAGCCAAGTCTCGTTGAAAAGACACCACAACTCTGACATCAGGCTGGAAACCGACGCAGTTAATTTGGTTTCCATTTTCTTTATTGGCAATGAAAAGGAAAGATTGAAATCCAGTAATAGTTGTAGTGCTTTAAGTACTTTTATTAAACCATGTATTCTGCCTTCATCAGCTAAGGTTTAGATAGGCTTGTGTAAGCCTTCTACAAGTAGCCTACTATGTGTATTACATTTCATAAATGCCCTTTTATCTCTATATCCGTGTTTGTGCTGTATGCACCAAGTGGGGCTGTCTACAACAACTACTCAACCCATGTTACTTATCTGGTATTTTAGCTAAAATCCAAATATGTTGTTTTCAGTATAAGACAATTAAGCCAAGGCGGGTACACATTTACAAAGCATAACCAAATAAAATACTCGCTATAAGTGTGTTTAGGCCTAATTGTGTATTTAACCATAAGAATATCAATAACACCTGTAAATTCTAAACCTGCTAGAGATGTCACGTTACACTCAGAGGGGTGAGAAATTGTAAATCCAAAACATTAATACATGCACACTGTAGCATTGACATACAATGTTTATTCAGATGAGTTGACAGACCTTAGATATATTAAAATAGCTTTCTATTCAAGTCCAAAACATGCACTTTGGTGTGTTAACATGAATAAATATTGTGACAAGCATTGCAAAGATAAAATACAGTATAAGAGCAGTGTCTGTGTAGAGTAATCTCGGTTGACCAAGTAGTAAGATATCAAATAAAACTACCCAATGGACCTTTTTTCCATGGAGCTGAAGTTAGAAGATAGTTCTACTTTAATAACATAAGAAAGTTTGTGGCACAGGTAGTGAAATTCCCAGTAACATAGGCTTTTCTATTTCCATAAAATAGTGGAATGTGTTTTTCTTTGAAACTAATATGTAAAAGATAAGCATTCTATAATAAATACTGCTCTACTACTCTTTCCCATTCCAAACAGTTAATTTTTTTTCCTAAGAGGGTCTGAGCCCTGAGCATATTGGTACACCTTTCTACCTCTCTAAGAGGATCACTTTCTCTGGATTACAAACAGCAGACACACATGTTCTCTAACTTCTAACATTTCTCCAACATCCGGTCTCTGCACATGCCACAAGCCATCAGGCTGCAAGACACAGAGTTACCAGTTGTTATGCAATAAATCTCGTTTCTGCGAAGCGTATTATGTTCAGTATTTGTTGACAGCATGTCAGAGGTTTTGCTTAATCGCTATGGTAATGTTCAAGCAGCAGTTATGGTTTTAAAGTGGACTGCATTACTTTGAATAAATGTTTCCGATATCCACCCTCATGTATTTTCTGTAAATCAGAATAGATAAAACTGAACAGAAAAAACTTGGGATTTTTTTTTTTTTTGCTTTTGTATTGGATTAAAAGCAAACAAAATCCCAAATTAGATTGTACAAGTGAACCTAATAAACTGGTACCTCAGTGTAAATACCAGTTTACATAGAGATAGTTTCACACATAAAATGCATAGCACATAAGAAGGCAATCCAACATACTGCCGATGATGGCTGAGTCCATCACTGTAGCATTAAGGAGGCTACAGTATGTCAATAGACTATAGATGCAAAAAGAAATTCTAACTTCATAGAGCTAAACATATTTAATATTAAAGAAAATACACATTAATAAAACAAAACATGTTGGTGGAAAACAGGAAATATTAGAGATACTATATACACATTCAATAAAATGGTATTTTGCTCAACTGTCTTTGGGTTTACTCCAATATTATACAAGAGTATCAGTAACATAAGTCAAACAGAGGGCACGTGGCTTGGAATCATGAGACAAGGTGACAAGCACAACTGCTTGTCAACACACATTTTTATCATTCTCATGTTTTTATGTTCTCCTAAAGCTCATATGTCATTTTAAAATACAGAACCATAATCATATGTGTTCATGTTTAATACATATAGTGAAATAAGGCAAGCATGTGAAAAAGTAAACAGTGCAGTATTTGAGCCAAAAGGCACTGGACAGGTTCATGTTAAACCCACTGACTGACTGGCCAAAAATCTCTCTGTTGGCCCATCTGTCAGTTTCTGGCTCATGAAATTATCAAAAAGTAGAGTGTTCTGCTGAAATAACCAACCTATATTTAACATACCAATAAAAACACACAAAATGCTGTCTTATACGATCTTCAATTCTGGAAATGTGTGGCCACCTTGGGGTCTCATCTGCTTCTCCCTCCCTCCAGCTGCCCAGCTGTGTGTGTTTACTTGCGGGCAACAGATTCAGACAGCTTCTTCAGTCTCTTCTTCAGCTCCAGAGGGAATTTCTCATAGCACTTCTTACACACTGGCTTCATGTCAAACTCCACAAACTTGTTCCTGTGGGAGAGAGAGTTACAGCCAGTGTTAGATGCTATGTCTACTAGCATGAACAATGCCTTAGTATCTTTCTGGCTTGAAATCATGCATTTTATAAATATCATAAATTGAAAAGCTGATGTGCATGTATTATGGAGGAGAAAAACATTATTATTGTGGATGGGCTTTTTAAGATATTTGTCATTTTCATCACCAATGAATGAAGTAGGTACAATGTGCTCTGATTGATTTTTGGTTGTTGTCGGTTATTAAAACAAGGCCCCCCTCCACCAGCTGTCATGAACAACTTTTGCTGCCAAAGAAGATAATCGCTGGCAGGAGCAGAGCATGTCTTAAACCCGGTGGGACCTCTGCACTACCACAGCTGGGTCCGGAAAGCTGCCGGAAGTGATTAAGGCTTTGCCCTTTATGCCCAGACAGTCTGGGAGACCTAGGAAACAATGCATACCCTTTACCATGTGACTGATCTGATTTGCCTGTTTGCATTGCAGAGTTTACCGGAGTAGCAGCCTTAATCCTGAATAGTGTTTCTGGCTGAGAGGTGACCATGTAGACATTTTTAGTGTTAGGTCACGCAAATATTTTCAGTCTGTGAATACTCACCTAGTAAATGTCCGACGTCATAATTAGGCTTGAAAGCCACATGAACTAAGTATAACAGTGACATGAAAGAGAAAATGTGGCATGGAGCATGTTTGAAATTTTTATGAAATGAATGTATGAAAAACTGCAAAATCATTGAAACAGAAAGAAAGATGGAAACTGACCAAAGGAAGAACAGTGGAAGTGATGAGAAAGAACAAAGAGTGGATCACAGACACATGGGTATCAATTTCTTCTTCTTGTCTTTTGAGTCACGTTCACGCTTGGCCAGCCGGCGTTTCATGTCGTCCGGCAGGCGTTCATAGCAGTGCTTACACACCGGCTTTAGATCCACTTCCACAAACTTATCCCTGACGGAGCAGGGCGGGGGGGAGATGGTGAAGGGTTTGAAAGAGGGGGAAGATGAGGAAGGGCAGTTAGAGGAGAGGAGGAGAAAGACAGTGAGGAGGAAAGAATAGAGGAAAGAAGAAGGACGAGAAGGAAAATAGACAAGGTAGGAGAAGGAGAGAAGAAAGTTGGAGTGGGTAGAGAAAGTAAAAGTAAAAGCAAGAGAAGCACATAAGAGGACAAAGAAGAGGGATGATGAAAGGGAGGAGTGGTAGAGAAACAAGTCCACAAAGACACAGGATTATAAGAAAAAGGTGAAACATCAGAAATTAACAGTATGGAAAAACAGACAGTTAACAGCAGCAAATAGATGAAGGGTAGTTTTGAAAAGAGACAAACAAAGTGCGAGCTTGGAATTCACATGTGACTCTACGTCTTCAGAGAATATAACTAATACCCAACGAGTACACAAGCTAGGCTAAAATGTGTGGATTGATTGCCACAGTGATGGCACCACGGTGTCTCTTTTAGACTCTGGGTTTACTTACTTGAGGGTGAGCTTGGTGTTGCAGGTAGAGCAGGCAAAACAGTTGACACACCAAGCCTTGTTAAGGGCAGAAACCACTGACAAAAATAGAAGGAAAAAAACACTGTCACATGAGACACTGTTCCAGATTACGTCACATGGCAAAAGTTAAATGGATTTGGTTTAGTCTAAAATTCAGAATCTCGTTTTCAAGGGAAATTGGGAGGCAAGAAATTTGCACACAATGTATAGATCAAAATACAGTCAATGTCACACAAAAGAGAAGTATGAGGTAAAATATGCTCTAATAAACACAAACGTTAACAGAGCAGCAGCACAATGAGTGACAAATGGCCACTCCACCTATAAACCATTAAAATAAACTTTTCTCACCATCTCCTTCAATAACACGATTGCAGTGGTAGCAAACATCTCCAAACAGCTGAGTGTGAGGAAGGGAGAGAAAAAAAAGAGTTGTGAGCAATAGAGTGGCGCATATAATGAGTTCTGAAATTCTTCAACAGTGCAGGCAGTCTTTATCATGGCTTATACTGTATAACATGCTGTATTAAAAAACAACAACATGCAAACAAATACAGGCTACAGAGGCTTTTTGCAAACTTTCCTGGAACAGAAGTATTGTGTTAAAAAAAAACTCTTAACACTAGGTTAAGTCCTTACATGAAGTCCCCCCCAGATGTAACAGATATTTCATTAAAGGCAAAACATAGCACAGCATGTTTCAATTTATATCTGTGTGCTCAACATAAATGTTCCCAATACTGTTGGGTGTTACCTGGTTATAGTGTGTTTCACAGTAGGCCAAGCCCTTGCGTTCGTAGTGACGGTGTCCTAGGAAGGGTTTCTCACACTTAGCACACACAAAATGCTGTAAACAAAACCACGGCCAAGCACACATGGTTAGCACAGCGTCAGTCAGTACATTATCACATTCAGACTGTGTTACAGGCAGCAGCACGGTCTGGCTTCGACCTTATCTGGTCAGACCACAACCAGATCAGTTTAGTCCAGATGTCCTGTTACTGCATCCAAGCAGGATACAAAAATAGAGCACGTGGGCTCTAGAGGCTGTACTAATCCTCTAAACAGACAAATAAGAAATGAATAGTAAGGTATTACAGAAATTAAATGGGCAAATATAATATTTATTAATATTATTTTTTTTAAATATATAGTCCAGTATAAATATAAAGTTAGGAATTTATTGAAAATAGGATCTGGCTTTAAGACAAAGGTTTATGAGAATCTGGCATGTAGATCATGCTCTGGACCAAAGTGATGGACAGACAGAAAGACACCAATTGGTGAACTATTAGTATAACCCTTGAATGGAGGCTGGGAGATTCTAGCCAGGCAGGAAGAAGTGAGACACGGGGCAGCAATCAATATCAGGCCGATCCTTAATCCCCTCACCATGTCAAAGTGTCTTTCACAATAGGCATGACCACCTCGCTCATAAAATGGGTGGCCCTGAAATGGGCGCTCACACACAGTGCACACATGATGCTACATGTGGAGGAGGGAAGACAGGAACAATGGCCATAAAATGTGAATAGACAAAAGATCAAATGAAGATAGGTGGTGGGATGATGCCATAGAGAATATATTACAGACAGTTCATGGAGGAATGATGTATACAGCTCAGAGATAGAGCTCATTGAACATAACTGTAGAGATAAAGCTGGGAAAAGTATGAGTCACACATATGGCACATATACAAAAGTGAACTCAATAAAATGAAATGAATAAAAAAACAAAAAAACAAGAGAGAATAAGAATGAATGAATAGCTACTTTCAGCTACTTTCAAAAATGTAAGTAAATTGCATTTCAGCAAGGAAACTATAAATATTTTAAATATTTGGAACCTTAGAGACTGAGTACTAATCATTTCAAACAGAACATGTACACTATATCATCTAACATGTACATACATCTGAAACCAATATTGACACCCAACCACCAAACAAATAAAAACAATCACAACTTCACCTTCTTGAATGTAACTGCGAATCCAGTGTAGACATTTAAGTAGTGTCTGCTAAGCTTCATTTAACCGAGGTTGTTTTCAAAAGTTTAACATCGTACCTCCACATGCCACTGCTTGCCCATGGCATTAACCACACGACCCTCAATGGGTCTCCTACAGGCCCCGCAGATGGGGACACCCATCTTGTCATGGCAGGGCAGACAGTAGAGCTCCCCCTTCAGCTCCCTGGCATCAGCCGTCAGCTCCTTACTGCAGAGAAAGAGGTCAACAACACAAGATCAGCTCTGCTTTCACCATAGCATCTAAAAACTTTACATAGTAACTCGCTTAAACACATTCTACGGATTTTGATGCAAACAACAAGGTATATTTTTCACAAAAAATGCAGAAAATAATAATAATTGTGAAGTTGGAAGTAGCTTTCTTTGAAGAAGAAAACACAACCTAGTATGTGTACATTTAATTGCAATTACATAGTTTGTCCACCAGAGAGCAGTCTTTGGTCCGTCATGTTGTGGCTGATTAAAAGTACTGTGTGATGTGTTGAGTATTTGTCTGCATAGACTATGCACTTGTAAAAAATTTTGTTGGATCTCTGAAGTTTTCATGATTAGAACATTGTATAAGTGAATTAGACTTGAAACCAACTTTTATGATAATCATGGATGATCTGTCTCATCTCAAAATATTCAATACACTGGATTCTAGCATCCGAGTCTGCTTAAACCTGGCAGCATCATGACTGTATAACAAATGAAGTGTGATCCTGAATTAAAAGATATCTATCTGTAAGTTTGAGGCATTTTTAGAACTATTCACAACCTGACGCAGCTTGCACCCACCATCTACTGTAGCATATGGTCCTCACACTTCCTTCATGCCCCAAATAACTTGTGAGACTGACAAACCTGGACAGGTTTGTGTGTGTGTGTGTGTGTGTGTGTGTGTGTGTGTGTGTACCCGCAGTTGTTGCAGTTGAAGTGATCAGGGTGGTACGGGTCATTCTTGAACAGAAGAGGCTGCTCCTCAATAATGGCGTGACACTTCTGACAGATGTACTTGCCGAGGCCCCGAGCTTTCTCTCTGTTATGGCATGGACGACACAGGTGTCTGATGGAAGACAGAGGAATGGGTGAGTAGAAAATGACAAGAAAAGACAGACAGAGAGATACTTAATTAGACACTTTGTCCTTACCAGCAAGCCCTGGTCTAAGATTTCTTTTAACCAGATTTCCTCCCCAAAAGTTAAAAAAGAAATCACATTTTTCAAGTCTTCAATACTCACATGTCCATATGAAAAATGAGTCTCATATTGGCTTAAGCTGAACTTTTAAAGTATTTTTTACATAGAATGACGACTTTGGAAGACTTTGGATTTTGTGCCCTACTACTTACATTGAAATCACATTGGGAAGGGATCTCTTTAAGACCAATATGAACAGGAGGGACAATTACAACGAATTACAACTTTTAAATCTCAAGATAATTTTTCTTGACAAAAAACACCCCTGATCAGTATCTGACCCTGACGTATAGTATACAACAGAAGGCTGTGCTGTATTTCTCGTTCAGTTCTTACAGGACAATGAAAGGGAGGTCAAAGAGGAGAAAGTCTTGAGAATGCTCGACATATGTTGTAGAAACATTAGTACCAGATGATACAGCATCATAGAAAACATAATGCTGCTTTGCAGTATACATAAACTGACATGATTAAACAACATTTCACCAGTTGAAGGATATTAACTGGTTGACGAGGAACTGACCTTCCAGCATTCTTAACAAATCCAACATCAGCGAGCACAGCCTGGCAGATATCACAGCAGAAACAGTCTGGATGCCAACTGTTGTTCATAGCCTTAATCACACGGCCAATGATGAATTCACCTTGAAGAAGAGCAAAAGATTATGAAGAACTTGTTCATGGATATACTTTAAAAGGGCATAAACCCCAAGCTCCATCACCATATGACCCTGAACAGGTAGGGCCAGGTAGAGATAGAGGATGGATGGCATTTATTCTCTGTTACTGTTCCTGTACTTACCACACTGGTGGCAGCAGGGAGCAAACAGCATCTGGAAGTCATGTTCACAGTATTTTCTGCCTTCAAACTGTCAAACAGAATTTAAATAATTTGTTTTTAAACAACTTTATTTAAAGCACACGGCTGTGAATTAATATTGTATAATAGCAATAACATTACTAAACAGAATAATCCCAAAAAACATCTTCCCCAACCCTATACACATAAATAAATTCAAACATTCTCACTAACAGAACACAATGTTATGTTGATCACAAACAGCAGTACCACTAAGTTTTTTTGCAACCCAGAAAGAAATAGGACACAATGTATGAAGTTTTCTTATGAAAAAATAAATCTCAAGGCAGAACTATCTGTCACATAATGAGAAGTCTATGTTGGAGTTCTTTTTTTAAAGATTTTATTTTTTTAATTCTTTATTTAGTTAAATACAGCTCACAACCTGAACAAATCCTCTCTCCCCTAACGCAAATTCAATTAGTACATTCTAGGAACAGGCTGGAAAGAATTGTTGACACAGTTGATAGGGTGATAAACTAGAATCACCAGAATGGTTCTTTAGAGAGCTGCTTCTTGACTGATCCGCATAGAGTGCAATCTGGAGTAGCAATCTTAAACCCATCAATGGAGTAAAAACGTGAAAGATAGACGACCTGTATGTCATGAATGAATTTTATTTTTCTGTGCATAAAATGCAGATGTGGGCTTAACTATTTAAATCACATGTCCCAAGTCACATGTCCGCATGGGATACTACTCTGTGCATGCATGGTTCTACACTGTACTGGATAAACACTTTGGTATTCCAAACAGGCACAAGTGCACCATAGATTCACATGTGCTGTGCAAGTGTATATTTTTTGAACTTCTACATAGTGGAAATGATTGTACATAGTTCTTGCAGTGCATGTTCTTTCCACTTAAAATCTAAAAAGCCCAAAACAGTATGATCCTACTTCAAACGTTTCCTAATACATAAGCAGGCCCCTACTGCTGAGAAAGAGGGACATGTAATATTCAGCTGACCATTGTTTATTAATGGCAACGAATAGAATTATTTACAGGGGGGAATCAGAGGTCTATGCAATGCCTTTCATCTTCATATTGATCATGCATTAGAGACACCTTCTCTTTGATAAACTCAATAACCAGAGTGGCATTGGGTTCTCTGGGGCCGGACAGAGAAACATCTGCCCTTGTGTCAAGGCTGGTAAGCAAACAGCTTACTGGAATGGGCTTGCAATAATTCAATGCTGCATTAAGGTTGTGCTCACCCAACTTTATTTACCTCCACAGGACCATGTGTTTAAATTCGTTGTCTAAGGAATGTACACAAGGCTGTTGCACGCCTTTGCACTAAACAGGGATTTAACTGTCTGGAAAACGAAAGCCAGGTCAATGACCAATCACTGCCATTTCAAATGTATACTGAAAAGACAAGTGTAACCATGGTTACATTTAGAAACTTCTGTGTTCAGGCAATAAATCAAAACATTTCCTGAACCTGTTGTTCTGTCCACATACAGTATGCTTCAATGTTGGCTGTTATTTAGGCATGTCTAGACTAATCTTAATCCATTTTTCACTGATCCACATTGGTTAAAAAAAAAGTCCAAACCATTTGCAATGCGATCAATGTTTATTGTAATTCATTGCCCTCTAGTGAGGTTTGGGTATTGTTTTGATTTTAACGATTCTGATTCCAATTCCGATTCTTATAGATTCCAATTCTTTGAGAGGTGGAGTTGAAATGGGTTACATGCTTATTACACAAATAAGAGGAAGGTTTTATTTTGATTCAATGGTGGGTTGCAGTTTTACAGGGTTCTTTCAATGCTTTACAGTTTTACAGTTTACAGGGTTCTTTTTTAATAATTTTTTGAGGTGTGTGTAAACCTGTCAATTACTGCATTATGTGTCTTTTATTGGATGATGAATGTCAAACTGAAAATAATTGGGAAAAACAAAGTGTTACCTCATAGAAGAGTCCTTCTGGGAACTGTTGGAAACACTGGGCGCACACAAAGCACTGTTCATGGTAAAGTTCCCCGTTGCTGTTCACTATCTTCTCAGCTGGGGCAAAACCACTCTTGCAGCGCTCACACATGGCATTGGCCAGAGCATTGGCCATGTTGCTGAGAAGAAAAAAAATGATCAGAATGAGAATTAGAGTACACTTACATAGTCCAAACCCTCACAGGCATTACAATTGTTGTAAATTAAAAACACAATGTAGCTGTTTTTGAATTTCTCCATACATTGGTAATTTGTTTCTGTAAGTCATGTTTCTTATCCAGGGCCTAGGTCATGTCAGGACATACCTAACACCAATAAATCAACATCTATCACATGTTTCTTGTGTCATGAACAGCTGGAAGATGTACTCAAAACAAGCGTGAAAGACAAATGAGTGGGGAAAATGTGATGTAAGAGGTTATCAGGGCCTGTAAACTCACACGCACACACCAGTGTCTTGGTTCTAGGTTTATTTTGGCTCTGCTTATCAGGGTGTGGGGATCATTGAGGTGGGAAACGTACATGTTGCCTTTTGAGAGAAAAGCTGAAGTTACAGTTTCTACATCTGCACTGTTGCAGCAGTGTATTTGTAAGTGAAGAACTAGTCTGACATAGTCCCATGTCAGAACAAAACCAGTGTGACACATAAAGGCAGCCCTGCATTTTCATTAAACAATCAGAATTGTTTTACTGCCTTTCTGGAAACCATGATTGTAATATGTCAACAGGGAAGGGCTCCAGGCTAATTATATGCCACATTGGAGGCACAGGTGCCAGAACCTACAGAAGAAACGTGTTCCCATTTGAGCACCTGCCATAGGGCTTCACAAAAAGCTTTTGATTTACGCTCTTTATCTGCTCACCATCGCATGTATTAGTTTGTCGAATAGATGTTAGAAAAACCTATAAATTATTAATTAAATTATTATTGTTGTTCACTTAAACAGGAAACCTTCATGCACCTGATAAACACATCACTCACTGCTTCTGATGATTTTTAAACTGGAAACCATGGTTACCTTCTGATCTGGAAACCTATACTATCCTGCAAACTGAATAAAGTTATGATATTAGTTTTTATAGTTGTTGACAAGGTTTGGACATTTGAGAGACAGCAAGTCACGCCATCACTTTAACACAGCTTACAGCTGGCCGATTGGTCCAGTATGTATCTGACTGGCCCAAGTTATTAATTCTTACCATATGTTACTTGTATTTATATTGTTTAAAGATTTAAGTTAATATTATGTTCAATTTAGCCGGTTAGTACCGGTTCCAGAACCATTTAAGCACAAGAACCCTTTAAAAAAAATACAGAGTATGCACCGGTATCGGATAAAACCCAACCCTACTAATAAATCAACAGCAAAGTTACCAATGCTGATGCACACAATAACAACACTGCTTAATACCTGAATCAAACTGTATGTAAATAGGGACATGTTGCAGAGAGAGGTGTTGAAAGAAAAAAGGAAAAAAAGGAGAGAGAATGGTGGGCCCATTCTGGCTTCTCTGCTTTGTTGGAAAGGTCAGAATACCAAAGTGTATCCAGGCAACACACACACACACACACACACACACACACACACGATTTTTGATGCCATCTGTTTATGGTAACTAAGTTAGATCAATTTGGGAATTAACAAGACTTCCAAAAAACTCTCAGACACATTGCTCATCCCTTTTTACTTTTTTGGACTATATGTCTAAACTGCTCATCATTTTCACAATGCACACCTCAAATGTCTTTCAGAAGCTGCATTGCCACTACAAAAAAAAGGGTTACTGTCATACATTAAAACAAGATGTAGGAATAAGCCCAGCCTCCATCTGGGTCCACACACACTTATCCAATACATATTGTTCTATATACCCTGTCTGGCGTGATATCAAACAAGCAGAAAGCCCTGCCCTATCCAAAGCATTTTTAGGAGGAAGTGACACATCCTTTAGGCATTTCCACCCTCCTATCTGCCTGTAGCACCCTGTGTGAATGAGAGACAAGCCTAGAATCAGTTAGTTAGTCTGAGGGAGTCATTAGCTTTGCAAAACAGACATGATCCCTCACCAGCTTCCCACCAACTCCTAATTGTTTTCCATGTGTTCAAGCCAAAATATTGCTAAGCACCAACCCCGGATCTGACAGGGGTGGAAAATTGCTTTGTCCCCTTGCAACATACAGGCTCACAAGAGAGTGTGCCAACTTCACTGACATTAGTTACAGTATTTTTAGTTGTAAGCTGAAAAACAAAACTTTGTACAGGTACACATTTGTACCTTAAACTACTCACAAAACTACTTTGCACCTTTATGGTGGACCAAAATCAGTAGAAATTGTTATTCTGCACCTACCTTTAAGTCTTTGTGAGATGTCTAACTAAGACCATATATATATATATATATATATTTTTTTTTTTAAAAAGGTTGGGAGCAGGTTTCTTTAAAAAAAAAAAAAAAATCCATACAACTCCACCTTGTTATCCCCACCATGCTGATCTGTGACTATAAATGGAGGCTGGTTGTCAGCAAAGGGAACGGATGCAGACCATCACTTCTGTTATGAATACCTTCTGTTCCCTCCACCCTCCCTCCTCTGGTCTCCATGTGTGTTCAGATGCCTTTCTTTTGCATCTCTTCTACTTTCTCCTCTGTTGCCAGCGCTCTGTTCACATACATCTACAAACACTATAAGACTATATACGAAGTACAATAATCTATCATTACTTCCAGTTCTTATGACAATATTATGGAAAACTGAAATGCAGTTATTGCTGAATATTCAAAGCTCAGAAAATGTCTTTCCTGTCTAAAGTTCGTACTGCGTGTTGATATCATTTTATATTTGTGTTTTCCCAGTCCCCAGTTTGTGTATAGCCATGTGCATTTACATCATATTAGCAGACCTGAACCAGGTTACACAATATTAATATCTACCAAAGACCAAATCTTAGTTATTTTAGTTTTTATTTAATACCACTAGGAGTCACTTAAATCCGACATTTTAAATACCACCCGTAGGGGCTTTAATGTCTCCAGGACTGACAGGACTCTCAATTCATCATCTCATCTGCTGAGTGCCACCTGAGCTCCAGAAAACTCCAGGCTTCAAAATGTCCTTTCACAGACCTGTAGGTGACGTACGTCCATGTTTTCCTACATCCCACAATGAGGTCAGATCAGTCATAAATATAGTGTATATTTAGCCTTCCTGCCCCTCATGCACACATGCTTGAAATGCCAGTTGGCATATTCTACTTTGCATAACAACTTGGCACAAAAATAGCCCTTCCTGGGTGCTCACTCCTGTAGCACTCAAAGCTTTTCCCAAGGCATCTAAGGCAGCTTAAGCAAATCACACTTGCTAGTAACCTTGGCCTTCTAGAATATTAGGATTCTTCCTGTTCCGCAATACCACTGTATAAGCTCATAGCAAACACACTAATACCACTTCAGTGTATGAGCCGACCGAATGCCATTACACACACAAAACTTTAACTGGCTTGTCAGTTACCAAAATGCCTAATTCTTAATCTGTGACAGTAATTTAGTGATGTGGCAAATCATCTACCATTCACAACAATAACAAATCATGGCTCACTCCTCTCCCTATGCTCTGTGATACTCACTCAAATATACTAAACGTTACTAAAGATAAGGACAGTTTGTGAGTGGAGGGGTGTGCCTGGAATGAAACAGCCAAACAACTATCATGTAAAGCCATACTAACACAGTACGTTTTGGTGGGCCAGCAGCTTCTTCAAAGAGCATGAGGCAGGTTTCACTTCAGGTTTTACTGGCTGTTGAGTAGCATCTTGTCACATCACACTAGTAGTAGTATTTTAAAACCAGTCTTCTAAACTGTGTACTTACAAGCGAGCATAAAAATCACAAAACTCCTTATAGACTTTGACATCACTCTTTCGTCTCTGGGACTTGGACACCGGGACTTCAGCCTCTCCCCCATCACCGCCCTGAAGCCTCTTGTGGTAACCGTTCATCTCTCCATGAGAAACATGGTCCGGGGCTTCTCCATCTTCAGGTATTGACGGTGGCAGAACACGACCGTTTAGCTCCATTCTCATGTACAGTCCAAAATTAACAGCAAAAGTCCACCTAACACCTGTGTTTTAGTCACTGCAGTCAAAAACCAAAACACTCCAATAGAAATCTTGTGTGCTTGCTCAAAGTAAGTTTACAGTTGGGGGAATGGCAATCCAGTAAGCAGGGGGGACCAGTAATCCACATAGCAAGAAGGACACCGAAACACTGATCAGACTGTGCTGGGAGTACTCGTACTCCCTCTTCTTCCCTCCCTCTTCTCTCATTCCCACATCAACTCTCTCTTTTTTCTCTCACACACTCAGTCTCCCCTCCTGTCACACTCGCTGTCTATTCTTGGGCAGGTTACTGAAACTAAAGAGCCAACCCTGACGCCTGCCCAGACAGAGGTCACTGTGCCATCACACTCACAAGCAGTTGTTGTATTTTTTTATTTATTTTTGAATTTTTGTTTTGCATACATGATATTTGACAGTTTATGGATGATATCTCCCCTGCGTGTCTGTCTGTCTCCAAGCATTGTGCAAAGTGGAAATGTGGCACAAGAAAGAGAAGAAGTCATGGTTTATTTTAGTCATCGTATAAACCCAATGGAGCCAGAAATCAAGCAGCAGTACACAACATACAGGGGCTGAAATTATAGCCAAATATTGTCTTATCAGTTTCACGCTCCTGCTATGATGCATTGTAGGTTTGTTGAATTATTTATATTTATAGTGTAACAGATCAATGCTACACTGTTTGTGATCTGAATCTGAACTGATTTAATTCAGTCCATAAACACTACTGATTTCCGTTGCATGCATGTCGTCTTTGCACATTGCACATTCACATTCACCCTTTCCAAATTTCCAATCCATGATGGGATTGTTTATGGATTTCTTATTTTTCCCTGACAGGAATACAACTCGGGACATAATGAAATCATGGTTTGTGTTTTCTCCAAGTTCGTCAACAGTACGGCTTGAAAATCAGCTTAACATCCATCTCAAACTATCTAGAGCTACAATTAAAAAATATGTTAATCGTCCTCAGAAATCCCATAATGTTTGTAGGCATTCCTTTAAACCCACAAATCTGTCTCCTCTGTGTAAGTGGTAGCTTTTTTATGTGGTTAAACTTAACTGGCATCTCAAATTAATGACCACATCCCAAATCATCAAAACAACATAAAGCTAGATCTGGAAATACTCTGTAGTGAGACAAACATGTTCCACGCTTCATTGGAGAGCAGCTGCAGCGTTTATCCTGCAAATCTAACGGTCTATAAGTCTATAAAGTAGACTAGACCTGCATGCATGTGTGCACAGTGTGTGTGTGTGTGTGTGTGTGTGTGTGTGTGTGTCCAGCTGAAACATGCCTCTGAGTCCTTCAGTATAACTGTCTTCTACATTACTCCATAATTCTACAAATAGACACCTAGTGGGGCCACTAAGCCCAAACTAGGTGCTGGCAGCTGCTGTTTTGTGTCTATGTGTGAGCGAGAGTGTTTGTTTACATAGTAGGAGCCACCTCTACCTCCTCTGAAAGGGGCTGCCAAACTTCATATAACATTCCAAGTCATCCAATCACATTTTAGTTTCTAAAATGCATCATCTTAGCATTTTTTGTATTTTTTTCAAGAATGCTCTCTAAATACTCTAGCGTGACAATGTGAAAGGCTCCTGCCACTCAAAAACACCCTCACTTTTAAACCATTTTTAAACTATTTAGTCTATCAAGGGACAGTTTGGTTTCAGAAATGACATAATGTGCCAAACATTTCACCAGGCACCATTTAAAGTAGAGCTGGACGATCAGCTATCACGATATTCTTGACCAAATACCACAATATCAATATTGCGGTGATATTCTAGGGTTGACAATTGGTGCTTTCAATAATAGATAGTAATGTGCACTTGATGTCTAAGTGGGGAAAAGGCAAATAATAGAACAGCTAGAACAGTCTAGTAAGTTCAGAAAAGTACATCACTTTACTGTAATGCAGCCTTTAAAACCAGTTAAAAGACAACACTTATGTCATATCACGATATCCCAAATCTAAGACAATATCTAGTCTCATACCACGATATTAAAATAATATCAATATATTGCCAAGCCCTGATCTAAAGCTTTAAGAGCCTTTCCAAAACAGGACAATAACTGCAGAAAAGTCTCCTGTCTTTAGCTGGGGCACGGTTGGGAGTCTCTTCTGGGAACCAGTGTTGAATGACTGGGATACAATGGAAAGAGGGTGGCAGCTTCACAGGAAATCTTTTCTCCAGATTACAGTCATAGCCATGGTGCAGGGTGGTCCACCATAAAATAAAAAGAGTTGAGAACACTATAACTACGGTTTCCGTAGGGACAGAACAAAAAAGTCAGGCACACTCTTCCGTTATCTCTTGCTCAATGTACACATACACATAAATAGCAGCCAGAGGCAGGGTAATAAATCAAGGATGCGTAACATGGGAAGTTTCTTCCAATTAAATAGCCAAAAAGACAAAACATGCTCTTGCATCTGCTTAAACAGGGAATTCCATTGTGACAGTTGCGGTACTGTAATGCCAGTGCTGGACACAGTCACAGATAGAAGAACAGAATATCACTTTATATTATAAATTATACTGGATATATATATATATATATATATATATATATATATATATATATATATATATATATATATATATATATATATATATATATATATATATATATATATATATGATAAAAAATTGGCTTTAGAAGGTTTACACACCCATGCTAAAGTTGATTAAAAAGATGAATTAAAAAAAACATCTTTTGGAAATTGATCTTAATGCCTTAATTAAAAAAATTTAGGAAAAGCCAACCTTTTAAGCAGACAAATTTTCTTTGTGAATTAATTTATTATATATAAATAAATGTTCTTCCTTAAAATACAGGGGGCATAAGTATACACACCCCAATGTTAAATTCCCATAGAAGCAGGCAGATTTTTATTTTTAAAGGCCAGTTATTTCATGGATCCAGGATACTATGCATCCTGATAAAGTTCCCTTTGCCTTTGGAATTAGGAGTACATAACCTTGTTGTACTACTGTAGAAGTTTGGTATCATTTTGGATATTATTAGTGGGGTCGTTTACGAGATACACAGTTGGTTTCATTAGCACCTGCACTAAGCTAATCAGCTGATCACGCTAACTCGCCCAATGGTCGACCCAGGTAAAAAAAGCTTCTGGGGGGGTTGTTTGGTTCGAGGTCATGGTGCAAAGGACCCTAGGGTGAAATTACTCCAAACCATCACTTTAAAAGGCAGGAGGAGAGAGAGAGAGAGAGAGAGAGAGAGAGAGAGAGAGAGAGAGAGAGAGAGAGAGAGAGAGAGAGAGAGAAAGAAAGAAAGAAAGAAAGAAAGAAAGAAAGAAAGAGAGAGAGAGAGAGATACAGACAGAGGGGGTGGGGGTGGGGTGGAGGAATGTGAGTGCTGATATGAATTTCAACCTGAGCTTAAAAATGGCTACAGCAACTGTCAGCAGTCGACAAAGTGTCTCTGGTGTGTTCCCTTTGCAAGATAGGATTTTGAGACTTCCTTATGGGTTAATCACATTCACAGGTCAGGTCACAAGTCAGGTCACATAAAAAATGAGGTAGGAAATATAGTGTTCCAATGAACTGACCTCTACAGACATCATGGTGGTAAAGCCATTTTCTGCATGCCTCCTCAAAGTGTAATGATAGACAGCCAATTACCAATTGGCATTATTATGTCTTGATAGAAGCATGTTGCATACTTTATGGCTCACTGACGAGATTCCTTAGGTATTCACATTTGGTATTGAATGACAAGCCATAATTTGATATACGATACTTTGGAGGCAATTTGGTTGGTGCCTAAAACGTATCGATGTTTGGTACCCAGCCATGCCAACAATGTGTTTTGTTCATATTCATTTTTTCCCCCATCTAATAACGATAAGTTAGGCTATAAAAATATATACAATTTGACATTTTCAAATAGGTCAGCCAGGGAAACCAAAAAATTATCTAAAGAGATTATTGGCATATCTGCAGATGACTTCACTGCAGATAGCTTAACTCCAGTGACTCAAAGCATTGCACAGAACTGAGTCAATCTCAAAATGTTCCAGTGTTTTTATTGTGGGCAAAAATGTCATAATACAAATAAAATATAATTCATAATCTTGAATTAAAATACAATCCTGCAGTTAAAATGATACTACAGAACATTTGTTTAAAATGTATCTTAAGGTTGACTGAACGGATCTGTGTCTGCAGACTACATTTGAAAATGTCCAGAGCCAAGCAACAATCGTTGACTGAGTCGGTGCGAGACGAGCAGATTCAAGCCAAAGAAACAAAACAAACACACACCCTGTTCACTCACTCCCCTCACAAGACTGTGTCAACAGCAACCATGGCAACAGAGACCCGAGGGCTGCTTGGGCAAAATCATTTTACATCTTGCAAAGCACAAGTATACACACGTGAACCCGCACAATCAGTGACTGTGCAAACATAATTCATGACACACATTTCCTGTTTTGGACTTTTTGTTCCCGACACCCATGTTGACCTACACTAACAAAGGTGAGTTATGTAAATGAAGGACATGTGGACATGATTAGGTTTGCTTTCACATTGACCATATGTAAAAAATATATTTATTTTTCTATATTGTTTCTATTACTGTGTCTTATGATGGTGCTTGTAAATATGAAAGAAAGCAGATGGCTGTTGAACCTAGTTCTGTTTATCTTAAACTAGTGGTTAGACTTTATCTATCTAGTGGTTAGACTTTGTGATGTTGTCTTACCCTGATTCAGATGGCAAAACATGTCTTGCAAAGAATATACTTGGGACTGTCATCATCATGTTTAACTCTGAAACCAAAAAACAAAAACAGAATGGGATTCTTGTTTTGCTACAAGCAAGTTTTTGTCCAAATTGATAAAAGGACATCATCTTACTGACCACCACTGGCAGTGTTTCCTGACCTGATACAGACTCTTTTTTCACCATGTTACTGTTTTGTCCCTCCGTCACATTTTTTTTCTCCCCTAACTGTGATTTTCTTCAGGCTTGTCATTTATTGATGCAACTTACTGTAGAAAGAATAAGATATTAGAAATGCTTGGTTGGCAGAAAAGTTGTAACTTTCAAACAAGACGTTTATGACAGCCCATTTCACAAACTTGCTTTGCTTGCTCAACAAACACCCCGCTGAGTCAGACATCATCTCCTCTCCAAAAGTTTTACTTTCGTTGCCGTGTGAAAACAAAATATAAGAACCCATCTGTCACCAAATGATCTTTGCATTGCATGAGAAGGAGGGAGACTACAAAGCAAGAACATAAATGTGTTTCTAGTTTGCCTGGGGACACCTCCAAAGACAGCGCTCCCTCCTCCGGTCGACATTCCTCACATTATTACATTCCTCTAATCACTTCAGGATCTCTCTCTCTCTCTCTCACACACACACACACACACACACACACACACACACACACACACACACACACACACACACACACACACACACACACACACACACACACACACACACACACACACACACACACACACACACACACACACACACACACACACACACACACACACACACACACACAACTGACAATGGTAGAGACAGAGAGGCGGTTGTGAAAGACATTAAAAAAGACCATCCAAAACTGATGTTATTGTATTGTGAAACCAATATTGCAAAAGACTGAAGATGTTGTACACTGTCTATCGTTGCTGGTCACACAACTCAGCGGAATTCAGCCATCAACTGCAGTATTTACTGATCAAATACTCAACCACATCTCACCTTATCGATCCCTGTCAATACAGGGCACACAGGAAAGGCGTTCTCTTCAAAAGGTACTTTGGTAATGACAGCGTTTACGTAGAAAGCACACCCTCTCTGATTCAATACATTATGCAAGACAGTGGAGATCAACCCCAGCTAATGATAGATCACAGAAGTGTGACACAGGAAAGTAACCTTACAATGAGCATCAGAAAAGAACTGTGGGACTAGTGACTGTTAGACCATGAGCTGATTTTAACAGGTCATCAGAAGCATTTACACACAGCATTTTAAGAAGGAAGGAAGACGCTAATGGGAATGCTGGACATTCTGACAAACAACACAAAACAAATTGGCAAATTTTACGAGCCTGGTGTTATACTTAATGTCTTTATTCTTTAAATGGTACTTTACATAGTTTCTTTCCAGAGCCATTTAAACTATTTATGTGGGCTGATTTTGTGCAACACAAATGTGTCTTGTACTTCCTAGAACACTTTTGGTTAAAAGGTGTATACTGTCTGGTACAAATTGAGAAGAAAGTATCTGTGACCAAACATTTAATAGAATGTGAGTAAAACACCAGCACAAATATAGTCATGATAGAGTTGAATCTCACGAATGCAGACTCATCAATAATTTGACAGAAGATTAAAAGCTTCACAGAGGTAGACTCACCTGAGGCTGTCCCTAGCCACACTCCCATAGCTGTCTGGTCTCTCCTGTCTTCGTCTGTACAAGTCTGAGTTTGACAACTCTTTCAGCCTTAAAGAGTTCATCTCCCCTTTTTCCTCTCTCCCTCCCTTCCTTCCTAGCCCTTTGTCTGCTGAAAACACTCAATCCACAGTAATACTCCAAAGTGTGTGTGTGTGTGTGTGTGTGTGTGTGTGTGTGTGTGTGTGTGTGTGTGTGTGTGTGTGTGTGTGTGTGTGTGTATGTCACGGCTAGATCCAAATAAGAAGATGAAGTCTTGTGCCACGCTTGTTCTCCCTCTCACATCTCCAGGGCTCACAGCCTCGGGGGAGGACATATACAGAGGTGTGGTTTCACAAGTTGCACACCTATCAAATACTTCTGGCTCCTCCTCCCCCTCCTACAGCAGGTAGCGGGAGAATGCCTCAGAGAAAAGGAGAAAGAGTCGCAAAAGAAGCAAGAGAGGCATTGCCCTCTCTGGCCTTTACCCCCACTGTGTCTATTTACCTCCTACTTCTCTCTGGCTCATTCCTCAGTTCAAAAAGGAAAGCCCGAGATAGACAAGAGAGCAAAGACAACAGAAGGGGAAAAAGAAAGGCTATTTCCCACACACATACTGTATATTCATGTGGAATATAGAGATGGATCCTAACAATGTCATTTCAGGTCAGAAACCTAGCCCGACTTATACTTTTTGTTTGTTGGTAAAACCAATATCTACTTTATAGTAAAGAAAATATATAAAAATCAGCCAGCAATATAATTGATACATCACATTTTTGGCAAGGATCCCACACGTTTGGTCATTACAAACATTTG
Source organism: Percina caprodes (assembly GCA_013375575.1). Lineage (NCBI taxonomy): Eukaryota > Metazoa > Chordata > Actinopteri > Perciformes > Percidae > Percina > Percina caprodes. Next base: position 887,782 of record JABXJD010000255.1, read on the forward strand.
CACTAATGCAGGGTCCATTACAGTTAAACAATAAACCTTATGATTAATAATTACAGAAACAGTTAATATGTACAAGATAATGGTATATATTAACCAGTAAAACTCACTGAAATTTATAAAAATTTTAAAATATATTTAACACAGATTAAGAAAAATATGAATTAAAAGTATCAATGTACTGCGGTTTCCTTTTTACGTATGTAGTAACATATTCATTGACACAATATTACACTGTGCGTGTGTGTGTGTGTGTGTGTTTGTGTGTTTGTGTGATAAGCCAATTTTGGCAGATAAAATCATCATTCGACGTAGCATCATTTTAATTTAGGAACAGGAGTATGACTTTTTTTAAACTCATGCCTCAAGACAGATCTTATCCAGGCCAGGCATGTTTTGAACACAGTAAGGAGCAATACTAAAAAACTACAATCAGCACTTTAATCTGAACAGCAGCTTGTTTATAAGGGTGGAAACATACAGACCAAGTGAAGCTGCACTCTATGGAACAATGCCACCTATTATGGAGTAATAGTTTCCTTCATTGCAAACTGTAAGATGGCTTCCCACCAGAAACAGGGGAAAATGTCAATTTATGAATAATTCAGCACAATGCTATGTGGGAAAAAGGGTTCCTCCACAACAACCAGAAAACACAGCAGATCTGAGACATGTTTAATTACAAAGAAGAAGCTGTGACGTCATTAACAGCAGGGACAGGATTGGTCAGAGGACGTAAAACCATACAAGCAAAGTCAACAAGCAGCCAGAGAAGAAACAGATGTCAATAGAGCACTGACTGCAGCTCAGGAAAACAGAATATACAATATGATTAACAATTAGGGCTATTGAGAAAATCAAATATCACAATATTTTTGACCAAATACCTAGATATTGATACTGCAACGATATTGTGGTGCTTTCACAAAATATTTACACAATGAGATTTTTGGTAAATTATCATCAGTAATGTGGATATAATGACTAAGTGGGTAAAGGTAAATAACAGAACAGTTACAACAATCACGTAAGTTCACATAATGACATCACTTTGCTGTAATGCAGTCTTTAAAACCAGGGTAAGACAACACTTATGCCATATTCCAATATCCAAAATCTAAGACGATATCTATTCTCATATCACCATATCAATGTAATATCCATATATATTGCCCAGCTCTATTAGCAATGTAATTCTATGTTTACTCTGTGCATACCATGCAGTCAATACTTGTACCTGCCATTACAAAATGAGTTAAAGTTAGTGTTAAATGGCTGTGGGTGGACTAAATGCTGACAAAAACCATGTCTCTTCTTAAGATGTACAGACAGGTACATTCCCTACAGTATGAACAGTTCACACACTATGTAGATTCACCTACAGCAGCTTGCCTTGACCTGTTCAGCATTCCACACACACGGGGGAGGACACACACACACACACACACACACACACACACACACACACACACACACACACACAAAGTATAAGTGTAGAATGTAAATGTTGAACTTCAAAATCACATCACCTCACATCCTGGAGCAGCTGCAACAGCGTCACAGTAGCATAGGCTGACGTGTCTGAGCCTATGTCAGAACATTCGTAATGAATAACTGCTTGAGGCTTTATATCTGAGATCAACATACTCACAGTTCAGTCCATTTGGGATGTGCAATTCACTCAAAATTCAAAAACTGGGATTGTCATAAAATGTAAATCTAATCCATCTTGGTATGTTTAGTAAAAGTAACACATTATGCCATCTTCTCTGAATTAACCAGTGTAAGTGTATGGAATGTGTAAGTAATGGCAGCAGTATGACCACACACACACACACACACACACACACACACACACACACACACGTACTGCCACTGTGTGGACAACAGTGGTACAACCCCTATTCTATCTATATACAGTATTTACAGTAATCCCTAACCTTGTCACTGCAAACCTAAGCACAAATATTTCTAGCATTTTCAAAACTGACAACAAACTGAACATTATTTCTTAACATGTTCTAGTTGTGTTCAATTTAATTAACCATTTTTAAATAATTTCAATGAATATGAATCTTGGCATCACTCACACAATAATCCAAATGCTTTGCAAAGATGTATGCACGAAACAAAATTAGCACCATTTACCAGCTGAATGCTGGTAAAATATGCAAGCCTATTGCAATTGTAATCTAATGGGTGGCTGTTGACATTTGAACATTCACTCACTATTTGGTTGGTGGACAAAAAGTTAATTTTCCACTCTGGATGTAAGTAATAAAACATCAAGCTGACTTCCTATAGCTTAACTTTCTTAGGCAAAATACACAATACAATATTCAACAGGTACACAGAGGAATTAGACCATGCACACAGCTCTGTAAACAGAAACCAAAAGCAAGTAATAACTGCAACAATTACAAATAGTTCTAACAACAACATAAATTCACCTTACCGAAGTTTTGTGTCTAACTGTAGTGGGGATATTTGTTGTTGCTAAAGTCGCTTTGTTGTCACTGAAAACACTTCTACTGCAGTTATCTTAGTCTGCATGTCCACATCACTTCCTGCTTGCTGTGGTGTGTGTGTGTGTGTGAAAGGGCGTAAATGTTTGTGTCCACTTGTGCCTTATGTGCCAGTGTGTGTTTGTGGTAGACGGGTGGATGTAAAGCCGCAACACAATTGTCCAGCCCTGTGTGGCTTAGGCCTCCCAGACTGTTCGTCAGGATGGGGGTGGGATGTGAGGAGGAGGAAGAGGAGGGAGGTTCAGGGAGATAAAAGATTGTGCAGAGAAGAGGAGGAATGACCAAGGAGGTGTGAGTAGGTGCGAGGAGCCTACAATGACCAGACTGAATGGATAATCAAGTAGATCTCATAGACCTGCCATGTTAAGTGTGCCTCTGCAGCTTCCATTGAGGAGGTGAAAGGCCAAACCCAGTGACCACACTGCCTGCCACTGGCACATTATACGGGTGTGTGGGTGAGCGATAATAATCATCATGGGTGTGCCTTGAAATACGTAACACAACTCTGTCTTCTCTGACTGTTTTGCAACTGCTTGTGTTGTTAACTTGACCACAAAATAATATAATGTTGGTAAAACGTTCTGATGCAACAGAAAAAATAAAAAATAAACGTAAAAAATACCTAAGATGTTATGCCATACTTAAACATTGAAATACAAATACAGAATGTATTGTCAGAAAAGAGGGGATTATGTGCAAAACCAGCATCAACATATCTGTAAAGGAGTGCAAAATATCTTCCATTTAACAAGAAGTGTGTGTAGTTTATATTATTAAACAGACATGAAGGCCTGATAATACATTAAAGTTGCTAGTAGTCAGATAGTAGTACATTTTCTGTGTTTTTCACATTTCAAGCATACCAACATGCATGTATAACTCACCTGTTAACTGGAAGGATGCAGCAACTTTTGCAGATTCCTGACACAGCAATCTACAAAAGTTGCCAAGTAAATTATGACATTTTTATGTCATTCTTCATATGGAAGAAAGAAACTAATAGGAGGTTTTTGAAGTGGGACTAATCATAGTGTGACGTACAGTATTTCTAGGTCTCTTTAAAAATACACTATGGAGGAACTGCAGCAACCATTGCAAACTTCCTTCTGCATCGGTCATTAGTGTTTCTCATAGCCATCACACACACACACAAAGCTTTAGAATCTAAAGACTAGTTTTAATGAACAATTATAAAACTCAAAAATCTTTTTCTCACAGCAGTTCAGCTCTGTAAGCAAATGATGCATACGTCTACTATTGATATATACATATGACTTCCTGAGTCTGCCTCACAATGAATGCAACCTACAGTATAAGCACCAAGTTAGTACACACACAGTCCAAATCCTACATCACACAACTTCACCGCACTTCCAAACAAGGACAAGTCCACACTGAAGAGACTGGGGCTGGGACATTCTTCTAAGCTCTAGATGTATCAACAGAGCATTGAATCAGATCAAAATGTAATGCATTAGAAACGCAGCAATCCGTAGGCCTTTAAAAGACTTGCCCTCTTACAGCTTTTAATGTCCAGAGTGCTTTATATAAGCCAGATTCATCCCAGGCCATAATTAACTTGGCAGTGCACACAGTAGCATTCACACTAGTGGAAAAAATATGGCCCTGAATAGCAGTCCCCAGGGAATGGATGGTCAGGAAGTGGTTCAGAAAGCAATAACCACTGTCCAGTGAGTTTAAGTGGGCATTCCTAAGCAGGGAGGTTGATCTTAAAAAAATGGAGAAACAGCCTCTTTCCGTCTTTAAAATGTCTTTCTTGCAGCTATTCTGGGAGTCTATCACTTCTGGAGTATAAGTTGCGTTTAAAGCTATTTGGGTTTTCTATTATTAAAACTGTGCAATAAGTGCAGATTTACTATCATTATCATCCAATATAAGCAACAGATAATGTTTCAATTAATGTGGATTCATTAACAATCACTTACTTGAAAAATATTACCTATACCAACTTTCAAGGTTGTCATTTCATTAGACAGTTTGCACATCCATCACATCTACTTCAAACATCATTTTGAGTTTACTATATTTCTATTACTAAATTACGCCATTTCATTTTGCATGGACTATTTTTTGTTTGAGTGACATATCTCCGGATTGTTCAGCAAGACAAATAAATGAAGCAGAGAGAAGTGGGAATTCAGCCTTATCATGGAGCTAAAGAGTGTTTTCCTTCCTACCAGGAGCAGCAACGCACACACGTATGAAAATAAGAAGAAAATGAGTATCAAGAAACAACTACAGACTGAATAAGAGGTTTAGATTTCAAGTCTATTATAGGATTTAGTTAAACAATTTCAAAAGGGATGATACCTTCCCATAAAAGAATTAAAAAGAGAGTCTCTGTTGCTTCTTGGATAATGATTTTGACTATTGATACATTTAGGGAGAACAATGCCATGTAAATAGAAAAACTTTCTCAAGTGAAAGGATCAAAAGAAATCTGGTTTACACCATTAGATTTCTTATGGAGAGAGAGAGTATTTAGCCAAGATCATAAAATACTTCGTACATGTGTCAGAAAGAACACTACTAACATATGATAAACACAAACATACTATTTTGAAAAAATGTTGACCTCTGGAAATACAGAAGTGTGCTAACTAATAGGTCCCATCAGTAACAACACGGCGGAGGGCGCTAGTGAGCAGTTAGAAAAGTGACCAAGTTGAGATTGTAGCTATATAGCAGCTCTACTACATTAAAGTAACTAAGCTACATTAGCTAGTTCCACATTGGTGTGTAGCTAAACGTGATAAAAGGCATTTTCTCCGTTACACAAAATCTATTTTTTGGACATCAAAGGCAACATTAACTTGGCAGATTTTTAAATGGTTTGTGACTATATGACTATATTACAGTTTTTCTAGTCCATGAGAGAATGGAACATACCACCGGGGCTGTGTCTTTTTCATCATCCAGCGAGAAACCGCAAACTTCCCAACTTAACGAGCAAATGTCTCTTTCAGGAAAACACTTTTAAACTTCTTACTTACCCATTTGTCATTTCAGTAATGCCGAGCATCACTCCGCTCTCTCCCGGACCAGACTAGTGTTTTCTGACTTCAGTTGCAGATGTCCAGATGTTGTAGCTACAGTCTGGGATGTAACGTTAGATGGTTTTCACACAGAGAGTAGAATGGCGGAGAGTGGCCTCGCCTCTGTTCCCCATCCGTCAACACAGACTCAACGGAATATTGCACTTCCGCTCATGACTTTCAACGTAAAACCATACTGCTGATTCTTCAACATGTTGCAGAGTGCATTTATCAATTTTATTTAAATAAAATAAATAAAAACTAACTTGAATTGACAAAACAGAAATTAGAGAAACGTCTAGGCTACACTTTAGCTAAAAACATTTTTTTAAACTGTATTTTACATCACTGGTCACAATGGACCTTTTTCATAGTAAATATTTTTGACTTGTCATAGTGGGAAAAGCACAGCTGAAATTGATAACCTTAACAATGGCTCAATTCCATTAAGTGTCCCAGTAAGCTATTTCAGTGAGTCAGTATGCACAATACCAGGGCCTCTCCTAAGTGGAATGCAGCCATCATTAATGGTTTTGAAGACACCTGGTTTTTTCCTAGGTCTACTATGACATGTCAATAGGTCATGTCTGCCGTGAAAAAGGTCTATAGTCTCACCCACCTGCAGCCTTTGCTCAGACACATACATCTCCTTGGTCACCCTAAAAGCCCACACCTCCTATGACCTCCACTCCTTCCATTTCTCAGCTGCAAGTGACTGGAACAAACTACAAAAAACCCTGAGTGTATGTATATGTATATCAACAAAAGTTATTTTGTACAACTCACTTGAAGTATAACAGATAAGTGATTCTACCAACATGCTTGTCACATAGAAGGAAAAACACATGTAAATAACATTAAGGGTAAGACACTTATAGAATAGATCGGAACCATTAATTATATTAGTATGTGCTTTTCCTCTTAAACGTCCATTATAAAAAACAACTTTTGCCAACAGTGAATGTTTGTATATGCTGTCTATTCCATTATTATTATGACTATTAATACTTTTTTTTCAAGCCAACTCATTTACTGTCTTTCAGTAGTTAATTTGTTGATCACAATACAAAGAGGTTTACTGAAAACACATAAATCAACTGACTACCTGCCTAACACCACATTTGATCTTTGTGTCTCACATAATACCATTTGGCAATTATTTACAGGCTAAAACATAAATATCAAGAAACACTTTTTACATGATCAGGCTTTTAGGAGGAAAAGAGGGTCAACCAAACACAGCAACCAGTCCCATAACAATGTGCTTTTATTTTGAAGGCTCCAGTGCTCGCGGACAGTGTTTCTGTGTATATGTGGCAGCTTCTCAGTCTGCGAGCTTCCACCGCTGGTTTACAGCCAGAAAGCGGCAACACCCGCTCTTCGAGGTTGGTGCACCATGTGTTTGTATCAACAGATTAAACGTATTTGTTATTAGCTGGATTAATATAGTCTTTTATTATCTAGGCAAGGCTACAAATGAACCATCAATTCAGGATATATATAAATATATATTTTCTGGCCACCGGAAACTATTCAGAAGTTTAACTTGGCGACGGTTGAAGAAACCTTTCCACACCAAGAACTTGATAGAATTAAAGAAAAGCGCTTTCCACTGCTTTGCAAGGCTCTGTAAAATAAGACTATATGAAAAGATTATTAAATGAATAGCATAGAATAATAATAGCAATATAGCAAAATGAATGCATCACAAAGATGTGTTAATGATAATGCTGCTCCCGGGGGATAAGAGCAGATAATAGCATGTTTTTCTTTCCTCCCAGTGGCATATTCAGTAGCTATTAGTTATGTTTCCTCCCCTGACTACGTCATGAAACAAGAAACCACATATATTTCCTTAAAAGGAAAGCACTGCTGTGCTTTTCTGGTAATTTTACAGTCCGTATCTGTATTGCATTTGTGTGTTCATCCTGATTCACTTTATCCTGTTAAATACCAACCTGTATGCTTTTAAGTGCTTTAAGAACATACATAAATCCTCTTGTTGAAACAAAGTCGTGCCTGTAATTTGTTTAAAAAAAACAAATGGCTGCTGATGCTTGTAATGCAAAATTTCATATCAAAATGCATTATAATGAACGTAATTGGAAACATTTTCATCCATGTTAACTTTATTTCAGATTAAAGTTGTAAATAGCCACAAAGCAAACATGAAATGAAATAACTTGTTCTGCAGCAAACTCATTAACATTCTGTATGCTCATTTATTCTTATATGGATCCAATTTTATAGTTAACGGTAATCTCATAACTTCTGCGGCTATTAACCGTCATAAATATAAAAGCCTTCAATTGAAATACATTCACTTATGCTGAAGGAATCTCAGAAAAAGCTGCCAGTGGAATGAAAAAGTAAATAGGCCAGTTATCATTATCGCTATGTATCTTTGTAATGTAAGAGATGTGTGCTTTACAGGGAAGGGGGCTTCTGTGCAGAATTCTCTTTTTTTTCCACCTCCACAGGGAGGTCAAAGGTCAGGGTCAGACACTAAGCAGCACCCTAGGGAGTCTTGCCCAAGGACACTTTAGCATGGATGATGTGCTTGCTGTCGTGCTTTAACAGGTCAGCTGTGCAGATGAAGTTGCAACAAATCTTTCCTGTTCAGTTTTTTTTTTTAACATAAGCGCAACAACTGACAAAACCATAAAATATTCCCAAAATAGATATAGAAAACCACTGAAATCATAAATTGGCATTAAATAATAACAACCACAACAAACAGTAACAAAATTACACAGCAACCGGAACAAAATCATAAATCAAGTATCACTAGAGGATGTGAGGGATCAAAACTCAAGGAATTGAAGTTATGATGATTTCACAATGTGAGGCATTAGTGAACAACTGCAAAACCAGTCAGAAAAAGTATAAATATGCTATTATGATAACGTAAGTCGTGTTGGTCACAAGAACCTGAGAATGTAGCCATACACTTGTGTGAGTGAGATTATGATTAGACATACAGTAAAGGCTTCAACAGACCACACCCAAGCTTGAGCATTGTTTTGCCCATCAACTACATCACACATACATACTGCTGATTGTTTTTAAAAGCATGGGGCATTTTCTTAATGTCTTTTTTTCCTACCTTCTAGTAAATAATACATGTTTACTCTAATGTAAGAAAGTTTCATGATGTCAGTTTGTAATGACAGTGGGCTGGGATTGCCTCCAAACAGCTTTGACTTTTTGATGCTTTGTCACCTTGGTGTCTAATACTGACGCACAAAACGCACGCACCAGACCAGAGCGCCTATCAAAGCACACCGTGTACACTATACAATGATTTTCATAGTGCTAATGATTCCTTGTAATGCTTTTTGAGCTCCACTTTGAAGGAAGTGTCCAGTAAATATTGTTATATATACACATGTGTCAATAGTAAGACTAAGGAAGACAGTGTCACAGTTAACTTTCATTGCTGAGAGACTAATGTAACTACTGCACTGCAAATTCAAATCAATATTCATGTCAAATGATATGGTATTATCTCTACCACACACACTTCCCTTATTCTTTTCTGATACATTCCTTGGTCCCTTCTATGATGTCCTCCCAATTTTTAAAAATGCCCTAGTTAACCTTCCACTTATGCCACTATTTCAAACGTACAGCATAGTACCGGTTTTCACAGAAAAAGGCCCAGTATCATCTTTGCACTGGGCTCCTACTGTTTTGCTGGGTTGGTTGATCATCCAAACTATTTGATCCCAGACCAGCTGTGAAGATAGGAGCTCCAGCCTGAGCCCCGAGACCCGGATCCCTCCTCCTGACCTGCAGAAAGGAAATCAAACAACATCTGGTTAGGAATTATGGAGTCACTATTGACAGTAAAATAATGATTAACAGATCATTTTTAGGGAATTTGGGTCTGTGTGCACTCAGATGCTCTGTGTGTGTGCATCTACAAAACTGGTTCATCTAGAACATACCTTGTGCAATGGCAGCCAGTTTGTTTTTCTCCTCTGGACTGAGCTGCAGCATTGTGTGAATGACGGGCAGAAGCGCCTGCCTTTCGCTGCCAGATTGCAGGAAGATGAACTGCAACAAGACGTTCTTCAGATACTCCAGGTTAGCCACACTCTTCTCCCTCTCCTGGTTTCGTTCTAGACGACGCACTTCACTCTTCAGCAACTAGCAGGTGGAACAGATCAGCCACTTTAAATAATAAAACCCTTATGCTTTGGCAAAGTCCCTGCATTTAACAGTTTTTGTTTCCCAAAATGCATACTGCATACCAACCTACACACTAAATCTCACTAGTATGGACAAGATATATTATTTGGTCAATAGGTTAGCAACAGTCAACAAGTCTTACAAGGTACAGGCAAAGAATGACAAAGGAAAACTGGAAAACTGAAAAACTGACCATTTTAAGAAGAAACCAGGTAAGTTCAAGGTCAACGGCATCAAGCATACAATTAGAATAATAATACTCCTAAGAAGAAGAACTTAAGACATTTAGTACCTGACTGAATACGGCACTACTGGTATCACGCTAAATGCATTAAATAGCAAACTCGGTTTTCTTTGTAGACAGTGTTAACTAGTTATTTATTAGGTAATACTCTGCAAGTGATCAAAAATATAGAGCCATTGCACAAATTCGTTATGTTGGTTTTACAAATGTCGATCCTAACCATAGACTATATACCCGAGCACGCGTTAGGATATACAGGGCGGAAGGGAATTTTGGTCAGCGCTGCTTTCCGTAATCTAATACGTCACACACGACAAGTATGGCGGCGACACCTTAGCTGCAATTGTCCAGTGTGTTATAATCTCTTTAACTGTCTATGGTTATAATACATTCATGGTTGGTAGAAAATTACGATTTCTGAACATATAGTATTATTATCGCCGTGGAAAATGGGTTTACAGCGACTGCTATGCGGGACACTGGAGTGTTACTCCAAACAGTTTCGACTCGTTGACATTCAGCAAAAAGTCAGTGTCGCGCCAATGTCCATACAGACTTTACCGAGCATGGCCTACATTGTTAACCGGGTTGCATGTGTAGCAGGTCAGTGTAGTAGGATATTCGTCCAGACAAGCCGCCGCGGTGCCGCTAGCAGACAGCTGTCTGCCTGCCGCAGCCTCTGCACCTCCGCCCAGCCCTCGCGAGATGTCATCCTGTTTGAGCACGACAGAAGCCGCTTCTTTCGGCTCCTCTCTGTCTTCTGCGGCGGCCAGTTTCTCTTCTGGACATACCTGGGCCACTTCGCTTACACTGGGCTCAGAGACACAGGTGGCGCTACAGAGAAAGGGAAAGCCGAAGCGTCCACAGCCACCACCACCGGGCTGGCTGGGATGTGGAGTTTTGAGCTGAACCTGGGGTCAAACACCTGGAGGTACGGCTTTACGCTGGGATGCCTGGCAATAGGAGCGGGGATTGTCGGGCTCGGGCTCTTGTTCTGCAGGCGCTCTGTCAGCCAGGTGGTTTTGCACCAAGGTGGGAGGATGGTGACAGTTTCCACGCAGTCACCTTTGGGACCCGGCCGAGGACGGACAATAACTGTCCCACTGTCCCAGGTAGCCTGTCATGCTCACAGACATGAGTCCCCCTCATTCATCCCCCTCAGGGTAAAAGGACACAAGTTTTACTTTCTTCTGGACAAAGAGGGGACCGTGAACAATGCTCGGCTGTTTGATATCACTGTTGGGGCTTACCGGCCAGTTTAAGTTGTTATTAAGTACTGGTCCACAGAAAGTGATTTGACATGGCTGCCAAGCAAATGTCCATTTTTGTTTGATTCTCTCTCTTCAATTAAATAAATCTGAGATCAAATATGGAGTAATTTGGATTAATGTATCCCCATACTGTTGACACTATCCAAATGAAATACTTTTAGAGAAGGGCTTTAAAATATACACATGGTCATTTAAGGCCTTTATTTGGATAGGACAGCGGGAGAGCCTTTATATATAAAATGCTCTATCAAAAATATATTTATGAGATGCATTTAAAATAATTAATATTTTGGAATACACAAGTTATTTGAAATTTAATTATTTAAGTAACAGGAAACGGTTGCAACAATTAAAAATGCTCTGAACTTAAACTGATGAATGTCTGAGTTTTCTGAATGTCTGTACTTGTGTGCATATACATACTGTGATCTGCTCCATTAGAACAGCATTGGTGGCCTCGGTTTCATGCAGGAGGCTGTTCATATGTTCCATACTGCGTGTGGCTGTGCTCAACTTTTGACTTAGCTCTTCTTTGGTAGGCTCCACCGTCCACACAAATGGCTCTAGAGACCAAACCAGAGACGCACAAAAGTTAAAGATCACGGTTTGAGAAAGTCATGAGCACAAAGATGGCAACAGGATCAGTGACCAAATTTTGTCTTTGATTGCCATATTTAGGTTAGAGATTCAATATGCAACTTGTGAGACAGGTAAAGTACTGTACACATAGCTGCTTTTATAAACTGAATGACTGTTACAAGGTGCACCTCCTGTTTGGTACACACCTTGCTTGGGGTCTGGGGATGTGAGAAGCTGCTCCAGAGATGGCAGAGGCGTAAGAGCAGGAGAAGGGCTTTCAGTCTCAGTGGTCTCCATGCCCTCACCCTCCTCCCTGGCCATGGACTGGAGGTCGCTAAGGGCCATTAGTCCCAGCCCTGCGTGGTTCTGGTCTGTGTTTCTGCGCTGAGGGTCTGACGCCGTGGTCTTACGACCGGACTGGACCGCCACTGAACCTGAAAGAGTGTAAAAGTTGGTAGAACAACACATTTTTTTGTTATTCATCTTGTAACAGATGAATAAGGTTAAACGATAAACTATTTTTGTTACTTTCAACATAAAATGTGTTGATATTTTGCTACCAAATGTTTCACGGTCTGAAAGGTACAATACCTAAATAAATAAGGGCTTCAAATACAAAAAGAAATAATTGGAGTACAAAGTAGTATTAACATTTTTTGGATGTCTATTTTTTCAAAGAGTACCTCTGGACTCTGTGCTGAAGCACTATGATTAATCCCTTACTATACTAAATAGAATCCCTACTTATTTTAACACCAAGTTGTGAGTGTCATACTTCATTGTTACATGAGGGGGCACCAGACACACTGGAGGTAACCAGTTCATCAGTTGGCATAAACAATGAAGTGTAAAGAGAAGGGCAAGAGAGAAGGGACAAGTGCTTGAGAGAGTGGGTGGACAAAAGAGAAGATAAGGATTAATGGACCTGAAACTAAACCAATCCCCTCACATGCCCACCTCCACTCTGCTACTCCACCTCAACACACACAAACTTTCAAGTACAAAACACTAACCTCACACCTCATCTTTAGCCCATAATGCTGCGTCTGCATAATGTTGGTATTTCTTATCCTTCTCCTGACAACATTCTTTGTTATAGAGAGCTTTAGGTTGTGCACAGATCTAAATCAATCAAATCAGTTACAGGTTCAACACAAAGAAGGATACAAGATAAATCAAGCTGTAGTGGTAAAAAAAGAAGAAGCTATGAGCAAGGGAAAGGGATACCAATTCATAGAAGATTTAGTTTACTGAACCACATAAATACTGAGCACAGTCTCTGCAGAGCTGCAACAGTCTGTAACAAAGAACTGCAGAGAATGATGCTGCCTCCACTGGTTTCCAACTTGTAAAAGACTGTTTCTGGAACTAGTATTTGTAGTTTGTGTTAATGTATTGATTGTTTGTTTAGATTAAAGAGTAAATGGGACAAAACATGAAAATGAATATAAATCAATTTGGCTGTTTGTTGCAGTTGATTCATAAAAAACAGGCCAGTAAAATGTGTCCAGGGGACTAGCAGTTTTATGACCCACCTGCCAAATAGGGCCAGTAAAACGCATAGATGTTGAACTCTTCTCCATTTTAACTGCTATTACATCCAAATACAGTGGTTAAAAGGGTCAAATATGACTTTCAGTAAAGGGTAATATTGGCCCCATGTATTGAGATAATCCTGGCATGCGTGTGTGAGCCTCTAATGACGAGTCTCTCCAGATGCCACAGTGAGCTGTTTGCCACACTGAGAGGCGGGAACAGCCGAGGAGCCTGGCCAACACCTGGCCATGCTGGAGTGACAGAGAAGTCATTACTATGTATTTGCTGAGTGACTCCAGAGGGCAGCTGTGTGGGAGGTGATGAATGAGCTCCCAGTGCTGCTCTACTGATAAACACCAACATGCTCCGTCCTCTGTTCTCTCTCCTATCATTCGTCTCATAAAAAAAAAAAAATCAGAGTAAACAAGATAGAAAACTTCAGCACTCTAAACACTTGATGCTTTGATGGATCTCTTTGTAGGATACAAATCATGCACCCATTGAGCTAACTGCTGTGTATCTTAGCAGCAGTCACTTTTTTTGATCAATCTTTCAGATTAGCAATATAATAGATAACATATGTTACATCACATGTTTCCACTGCTACTTCATGAACAGAATCAGGTACTTACTGCCTGATTAAATTAAATGGATAGTTTTTAATTTGCTTCCATGCTTACTGTTCTGGCTCTGAAAGTAGAAGAGTTGCTCCTCGATGCGGGTCATCTGGCCCTGCAGGGTCTCCACAGTGGCCCGGTGGTCGTCCTGCAGCTTCCTCAGCTGCTCCCTGTAGGTCTGGCGCTGGCTCTCAACCTGTGAAGACAGGTCAGCCTGAACCTGGGAAAGATCTGACTTTAGAGCCCCATTTTCTGATTGCATTGACAGCAGCCTGGAGGGGGAGACAGAGTGAGAGGTAATTAAAGGAATCATTTAGAAGGTATCTAGGTAGTATGAGGAAATGTACAGTATATCAATATGGTAGTATGATAAATTCTAGACAAGAAAGGGTAAACAACAACTGGAAAAAAGCCAAGCCAGCTCACCTCTCACGGAGCTCGGCCTCCTTGCTCACGGTTTCCTGGAGGATTTTGTTGTGTCTCTCCAGCAGAGTGTCGTATTCAGTCTGGAGCTGCTGCAGCTCAGCTGTGCAGCTCTGGAGACTCTGCTGGCTCTCTGTCAGCCTGGACCTCAGCTGTTCTACCTGAGAGGACAACTGCTCCCTGCCAGACACACCACATATTCATTATATTCATATCACTCTTACAGCGTTGACTGACACATACTATTAATTAGTGTTAACTTTAATATGGTCCACTGAGCGGCTGCCTTTTAACCTGTGATTTAATTAAATTAACATTTAAATTCTTACTCATGTGATATGCTCTGTATTTTGCCAACCCTCTGTATATATCTGAATATTATCCTAAAGACCAAGCTGTGTTATCAAACCTGATCCCAGCATTGAAACTGCAAAGAACTTGTGGTTGTGTTACACAATATGCAGTAGTATAAAGTAATTATTTGTTTGTAGCTATTAAGTCAACCTGCATTTAGGTGTTTTCCTGTGTGTGTGTGTGTGTGTGTGTGTGTGTGTGTGTGTGTGTGTGTGTGTATCTGTGCTTGTTTTTCAGTGACAGGATGCAATTCTCCATTACCCTTTCTGGTTGCCTCTTCCTTAATCATGCATGTTTGTCACACAGGAGTTTTCCATACCTTTCTAATTTGGCAGAGTCTCCGTCACTCTGTGCACTGGTTTTACTCTTCTGCTGTTTGAGCACATTGTGGACTCGCACCTTGTAACCCTCAAACTCGCCAGCTGTTGCCATGAGCTCAGCCTGGAACCAGCAGAAGATTAAACAGAGATATACAGTAAATAACACAACACACATTTTGTACTACAATTTTACTTCACCTTGATGGTCATGGTCTCATAGTTTACTCAGACGTAGGACATATTTTTTGTGACTGGTTGAGAAAACAGCTGCAGAGACATCATTTGACTGTGTCCAACTGGTGAAAGACATGTAGCCATTTTTTTTTTTTTACCAATTACGTTTCAAATGTTTTCCCTTTCTCCCATTTTCTCGAATTGTTCTCTTTCTATCCACTGCTGCACTCAAACTCACTGTACTCTCCCAATGTACCTGTCTCTAGGCAACTGCTTTAAAAAAATAAATAAATCAATTGTACATTTTAACATGAAAAGACTGTCTTTTAGGCTTGTGTTTCCGCTAGTGCCGATGCATATATCATTAAAACGGCTTGTGTCACGTCGCTAATAAGATTGAAGATCCAGCTGAGCTTAGTTGACTCTTTTAAATAGAGTTGTACATTTGCAATCTTTCCCACCATGTAGTAATACTAAGAAGGTGGGGAAATAATAATAACTGACAGTCAGTTGTCAACCAAACATCAGGCAATGAGCAAACACATTTTCTGCTTTCAGCTTCTCAAAAAAGAGCACTTCTGGGGTTTCTCTCTTTTACTGTATATCACTGAAAATTGAAAGGCTGTGGATGTGTAAAAAGTTGTCATTTTTCCACAGTTTCTTGACATTGTACAGATTAAACGATTCATAAAAATAACACAGCTTAAAAATGAAAATAGTGCCAAGTTGCAGTGCTATATAACCCAGCTCTCTAAGCATGAGCTGGTGCAATCTTCAATTAAATTGATCAAAGTTGGAAGTGTCTCTTATAGTTGCTGATGCTGCAACTATAAGATGTGCTCTTTACCCTTACCCCAATCTGGTGGAGATGTTCGTAATCAGTGAGTGTATACCGTTTGTACTACACGTGTGTGTTTATAGAGGAGTGTCAGTCAAACACCCCAACATGAATTGACCCAAAATGAAACTGTGGGTTACGATCATTAAACATTTGATTAATTGTATGCTTCCTAATATGTGGCTAATTTGTAAGTGGAAAAATGCTTGCCTTGAAACAGATCTTTTTGCCTGATGTCAATCCCAGAGGTCTCCATAAGCATCCCCCAGACTGCACTAGGCTTTACGACTGTCTCCATTAGAGACAAAACCAGGCTGTTGTGTGTAATGAGAGTTTTGTCCCATACTCAAATGTAAATGCAGCAGATATCTGAGATGCATAGTGTTTACCTTTTACTGAGCGTGTGTGTGTGTGTGTGTATGTGTGTGTGTGTACCCTAGCAATGTCTCTCTCCTGCTGCAGGCTGTTGATGCGTTGCTGCAGGGAGCTGCTGGTTCTCTGTTGCTGCTCCAACGCAGACCTCAGCTGCTCCTGCAGACGATGTCGCTCGGCCGTCAGCTCGCACACCTCAATCTCAACGCAAAACACAAAACGCACTTTACTATGTGACTTGTGTAATAAAATGTTGATTTATAAAACTACATATTTTATTAAAAGGGATAGCTGAGAGAAGTTTTGCTGGTACCTTAGAGCTTTCTAGCTGCTGCTGGTGAGCCTCCAGCTCTCCTTTCAGAGAGGCCTGCAGCATGAGGGAGCTTTCCTGCATGTATGCACACGCACACACAAACAACTTTAAATGCATACAGCCGTATAAGCGACCGCGGCTACACACATATGATTTACTGTTGCTAACATTTTCAAGGCCTCCCCCACCATCATGCCCTCACATGGTTGCATAACACTATTTACATTCATCAGGAAGCAATGTTACACACACACAGACAGACAGACAGACAGACAGACAGACAGACAGACAGACAGACAGACAGACAGACAGACCTGCATCTTGACATCGGCCAAGTCCTTCTTGGTGTTCACTAGCAGCTGTTTCATCTTTGAGGTCTTCTCCTCCCCCTGGTCCAGCTGGGACTTCAAAGTCTCTGGAAATACAAATTCACATGCACAGGCCATGCAAACACATAGATGAATAAAAAATGGTTTAGGTAAAATAATACAGTAATGACATTTTTTTCAGTATTTTGCTTTATTACAAAGCTTGACAGTGTAGAGCAACAGGAAACCTGAAGACAGAAAAATGACATACAACAGAGGGCCCTGCAGTTACATGGTTGACAGTAAATCATCAGGGCTCTGCAAAAATAATACAGGTTTACCATCAGTGAATGCTGACTGGAGTACCTAAAACTATGCACTTACATCAGACCTGCAATATGTATTATTTTATCAACTATCAAAGGATCTAGAGTATATTGTCATTCTTATATTATTGTATTTCATTAGGTAAGTGTCAGACATCTCTGATATGATGGCTCTGACGCCGTTTTTTGATCATATATGTATTGTAGAATTGGTGAATACCGCAAAGGTTGTATAGGTCTGATCAATCTTCAAATACCAATTCTGTGGAATCTTACTGTGAGCCAACAACAGTGTGAGCACAGCTAGCATGCTTGCATCATGCAATTTCTAAATAGGTATACATCTATCTTTTAGTTAGACCCGCTTATCCTTAAGGGTCCTACAATGTCCCAGCTGACATTGTAAACGTATTAATAAACGCGTTAAAAGAATTAGTGTAAATGTAAACATCTCATACACACCGATTTGCTCTTTGAGTGTGTCCTCCTTCTGGGTCAGTGCATTTATCTGGGCCTTTAACTCCTCAGCACACTCATCTCTGTCTGCAAGTTTGACATTGAGTTCTTTCACCAGGCGTTCGTAGTCGGCCATCTCCATGTCCATTAAGGAGCTCTGCTGCGCCTCCTGGAGGTAGAGCCAACATACCACATCATTACAGGGAAGGAAGCTAAAACCTCATATCCCGTCAGTCAGGTCATTCATCTCGAACTTTTAGGAAAAAGAAAATTGGTTTAGATTTAAAGATCATTTCACCAACTGACTATCTTCATCCAACATGAAATTGACTGTTTTTAAACTTTCACTTTTTCAAGAGATTTCTTTATCTGTGATTGTGTGTGTGACTGTTGAGAACCTTGCAGCCTTAAGGGGACTTAATATTTTTTTTTTTTACACACAGTAATATGGCTCCCTGACCTTTAAAAGCCCTAACTTTGTAAGCTACTACAATAATTACAATTCCAGACACATACAATTAATTCTTTTGTATGTGGTAAATTTAAGCAAGGTGATATTTTAATGGATTTTGAGTTATACACTTTTGTTGTAGGTATCATTTAACTTTCTGGGACCTTTGCCGAAAAAATAAAATGTTTCATTATTAGCTTTTTTTATACTCTGAAAAAACTATCGGTATCAACCTCAAAAATACCGTATATGTTGGACTGTACCAACAATGTGCACACATGACACGAAGTCAGACCTCCATGGCAGCTTCCATGTAAACTGTTGTACTATGTAGGTCTCCACTAATGGAAATGAAACAGCAGATCCTGCAGGCTATAATTGCTCTCTTTCTTTCTGAGAGGTTCTGCTGTAGCTGCAGGCTGGCCATCACAAGTCCAGTTGCTTGACTGGACAGGCCCTCAGAGACACTAGTGTCTGAGAAGCTGTGTGTGTGTGTGTGTGTGTGTGTGTGTTTACACCTTGCGTAGCTGCTCCAGCTCCTGGGCAGTCTGTTGAGACTGTTGCTTCTGTTTGCGGAGCTGGGCTGTCAGCTCTTCTACCTCCTTCGTGGCAGATGACAAGTCCTGGAGCAGCAAGCAAACACATGTTCAGTTTGTTTTTTAGTATGTATAAAATATAGTATATATTTCATATTATTATAGGCTGGCATGTCCTTTGAGAAGTACACAACAGTAGTACAGAGTATCAATCTATCCTGAGTTCTACCTTGATCTTCTGTTCTTTCATAGCTCTCTCAGCCAGCAGGTCTCTGTCCAGACTGGCTGACTGTCTTTGCAGCTCCTGGTTTTGGACTTCCAGCTGCCTCACTGTGCTCCTTGTGGTCTCCATACTGGCA